>JAULLD010087675.1:0-12701 GCA_035668095.1 Sarracenia minor
CTCATATTATTTTCAGCACTAACACATCTTTCCTATCCCCTATAATGCCTTTAAAAATCACTATGTTTCTAACTTTCCAATTGTTGAAGATATATAGTAGACAAAGCAAATGAGATTCGACGGATAATCTGTTGAATTGATTAATACCTTGTTTGTTTATTTTAATATAGATTGGACTGATAGTCCATTTCAAAATGGGGTATTTCTAATACCCACCAAAAGGAGTTATTAGCAATTCAATCCACTTGAATTGGTAATAAAATGATATTTTGCTCTCTTTTTTCATGGTTGTTAATATAATTGGTAATTTCTAAGTTCGTTTGAAAACCTCGGTGTCTGTAACTTTATTTTAAGTTTGGGGTTTCGGACGTTTGAATCTAGATCCTCCGTCCAAATTATACTCCTCAGACTCGTTTCGAATCTCGTATAAGATATTGTTCACCTAATGAGCACATTAACATGTACATATCACTCCTCAACCTTAGAACATGTAGGATGCATGCATGAGAGTAAAATGATGTCATAAATAACTTAATGGCCTAAAAATGATAAATATTGCCTTTGAGCTCGTAGAGAGCCCGAGCGCTTCCAATCACTCTGAGTGGGCCTCGATTTAAATGTGATTTTTCTTTGGCAGAGAGTTGGAAACCGAGGGCACTGAGAAGGCTCTTGCAATAGGCTCGAGTGCCTCCTTCGTCTTCTCTCCTCTTGTCACTGGCGTTGTCTCAAAAACAATAAAAAATTAAATGCGCTCCAGAGTGCTCGAGCATCTAGCGAGCACCGTAATGTGCTCGCAGAGTGGTCATAGGGTTCTCGGGTGCCCTCTCATAGTTTTCATCATCCAATGAAATTTTAACACCTTTTTGTATATATATCATAATGATTCGTTGGCTAGGTTTAAGCATTGTATTTGCAACAGATTTCAAAGCTCTACATTCTCTCTAACCCCTTACATTCAAGTCTCCTTCAATGCTCATGATTGTAGCAACCTATGGTATTAATACTCTCTCTAATGGTAGTTATTTCCCTCACCTAGGTTATGTATCCCACAAAATCATATCGTTTTAGCCACTACAATTGGTCAAGTTGACTTAGAGCTGTTGGAAGATAGAGATCGAGATGTGCTTTCATGGTAGCTATGGGATCAAAGACGTTGCTCCAGGAGCTTTATCAAGAAAACTGAGTTAGGTTTCCATGGATATATGGTTGTGAATCCTCTTTCTTGTATTCTTTGATACCATTTTGATTCGCCGTGGGGTTTTGTGTTAGTGTCGCGGTTTTTATTTCGGGGGTAAACCCTAGGATTTTTCACGTATATCGTGTGTTTTTTAGTCACTGGTACATTTTGGTAGTAGTTTTTGATCTTGCCCCTATCTCACAAATTATTTGGTTTAGATAGAAAAAGTAAATTTTTAATTAATAGTATTGAATTTTTAATTTATCGGTATTTAACCTATTCACCCTCCTTATAGGTTAATTTACTTGGTCATAGTGATTTTCAATTGGTATTAGAGCTTGGTTCTCAAATTTAGGTCCAACCCCTCGAGTAGATGTAGATCCTTAACTTGCTATGAACCTTGAGATGGAACCTGAGAGCCTTTCCATTACTAGACTGCCACGCTTTGACGACAATAGTTATCCCTATTAGAAAGTTAGGATGAGGGATTTCCTTAACTCCATAGGGATACAGGTTTGGAGATCGGTTCAACATGGCTACGAATTGCCTACCATTGACGATGCCACTACTCACGATATTAGTCTTAAAATCGAGTCTAAATAGACACCAATTTACAATTCATGTTCAGAGTTTAACAATAAAGCTCTAGGTGTCATCCATAATGTCTTATGTCATAGTAACTTTTCTAGGATCCCGCATTGTGAAACCACCATGGAGGCACGGGACATCCTCCAAGTCACTTACGAGGGCACCCAAACTGTTAAGACCTCTAAACTCCAAATGTTGACAAATAGGTTTAAAGAACATAGAATGTCTGAAAGTGAGTCATTTAACAACTTTTATTCCAACCTTAGTGAGATTGTAAACTCATTATTTGCGTTAAGGGAATCCCTCACTCCCTCTAAGATAGTCAAGAAATCCTTTGATCTTTGCCCAAGAAATTTAGGCCTAAGATGACCACTATTGAGGAAAACCATGACATTAATTCGATCAAGGTTGAAGAGTTAGTAGGTAAACTTCAAACCTATGAGTTTAACCATCTCACCCCTCGCAAAATCTCGTCTAGCTCTAGCAAGGATGTAGCATTAACTCTAGTCACATTGATCCGTCCAATAGCAACGATGATATCATTAATTTTGATGAGAAAGAGATAGCACTTCTTGCGAAGAAATTTCATAAATTCGTAAAATTTAAGAAAGAGAATAGCTGTAGTCAACAATTTCCAAAGGAATATTTCCCTTCCAAGAGATTCACTCCTAGTGTGAATGATTGGAAGATTAGTAACTCATCTAGCTCTAAGAAACTATAAGTCATTTAATGCCACAAATTTCATGGGTTCGGCCACATCCAGACAGAATGTGCCAACACCCAGAAGAAAAAAGAAAGAAAGAGCTTTATCGACATGTGGGATGATGATAGTGAAGAGGATGTTGATGATGCTGGTGCCGTAGATGACAAGGACAAGAAGTCAAACTATGTCATCCTTGTGGCCACTATAGATCCCAACGACACTTATATCCCTACAGTAGAACCACCGCACCTACCATTGAGCCCCCTCTAGAAGTTGAATCATCTTATGAGATTAGTGAGGATATAGGAAGTGATGATGACGAGGATGAGATTGGATCCATCCAAGAGGCTGATAAAGAGCTTGTGAAGGAGTGCCTCAAGTTTAAAAAGAAAAAAGTGCGGATGAGTGCTAAGTGTAAGTCACTAGGGAGAGAACGAGATGTCCTAAGGAGTGACGTAATAGCTAGGGACCTTGAGTTAGAGACTCTTAAGAAATACCAAGCCAAACTAATAGACAAATTCTCTTCCATAGAGAATGAGAGGTTAGAATATTTGGAAAAGTTGACCATGTCACATCCTAACCTTGGGTAAAATACTACTCAAGAGGATAAACTAGCGTGAGATAGGAAAACTAACCAGAATCAGACTGGACCGGGTAAAGAACCAAAATACATGACTTCTAACTTCCACTTCAAGGAAAATGTTGTTTTTTCTCAAGTTAAAATCATAAGATTTAAAATCTAATTTTCAGGTTTAAACATCTCAAAAACTCTATTATGATGCCCCAAACCATGCCCAAACCATCTCTCAAACCAAGTTTGTAAAATCTAAACTTGGGAATTTGAAAAGCTGAGACCGCTCGAGCGATCCCACCATCGCTCGAGTGCAAGGTGCAGAAATTACGATTTTTCCTAAATTCCACGGCATGTTTTTTATGATAAAAATCTATTTTAATGCCTCCAAAAGCATGATACAACATAATTAAGATGGTTCATGTCATTGATAAAGCTTTCCAATTGGGATTTCCACGTTTTGACACTTATAAAATAAAACAGGAAAAGTTACACTTGTGTTTTGAAAATGTTGTCAAACGTTTGATTTGATCCCAATTGCACCATCTCATATCCATGTATACATTCACCCTAGATTATCTTAATCATCACCAAAGATACCCAACTACAAGTCATCATCTTATAACGAGAGATATATGTTATGAATCATTCATAAAACCATAAACGTAGACATAGAAGTTAAGACTTACAACTTAGAGAGTTTATAAGGTAATCCAACACATATCGAAAAAAAAAAAGGTAAACCAACAAGATCCAAGATCAAACCCAAATTTTTCACCACATGCAAGCAATTCGTGTCAATGGCCTTATGGCCGTACAGTTTTCCCCATCAAAACCAAAGGGAACATATGTTTAATGCATTCATCTCAATGTCTAAAAAGGTAAACCACTACTCATGACCATAACTATGAAAGTAAAATCACATGGTATATCTGTTAAGCCCTAAATCACATGTGATGTGGGAAGCATCAAGAATCCATCTAGCCTTCAACTACCACCTTGCCACTGCCACCTGAAATGTTTTGATATAATAACATGAGTCAAAACTCGTAGGATATATGATAATCAAGGAATGTATGAGTGCTATGTGAGGATGATTATGCAACAGTTAATATTAAGTATATTACCAAAAAAAAGGGGGGAAACTTACTTTCCGTTATCAAAACTCTGTATGCATAATCATTTTTGAAAGATAATTACCCTCCCCCTACTCTAACTTCAACCAAGTTAGTGATCACAACATCGGTTGTAATCACGTATAATTCGATCAGCCTTAACATACGGTCTACGAATGAAGGGATGGGGTCCCCGTTGACCCACTAGGAGTCATCCCCAACTTACGGGTTACAACCGAAGGGATGGGTTCTCTGTTGACTCACTAGAAGTCGTCCCCAACTTACGGACTATAACCAAAGGGATGGGCTCACCATTGGTTCACTATGAACCACGACAACAGCAATCACATAACACCACCCCACAACCTCTCAACATCCATAATCACCACAATTCACACATTACAAGGATATAGTATGAATGCATATCACAAATCAACAAGACATGAGTAAGCATAGGCCGACCCACAATGCATCACATATACCACCAAACCCTAACTCACAACATAGTTAATTTCTTGTCAATTTACACTTATAGAAGGCTCAGTTACATTCATTCAAGGTGAATTTCAAGATTATGAAATCAATTTGTCACTTTCTCCAAATCTCTAGAAATCCCCAATTCCATACCCTAGATTTAAAGTATGATTTTCATTCTAACCCATAGATCCTCAAATTGACAAGATAAGGAATTCTTTAACATGCTAATATAGCAAGAAAACTAACCCCTTCACATATTTATACACTTAAGATTTGGAAAATTTGGATTGCATACAAATACATACACTAATCAACCCAAACAAAAATATACTACCCATAGAAAAACAATATTTGAAGATTAATGCATATCCTACTTTAAGGATGCGAAATAAGTGCCAAAATCAGTCCCACATGAGCTCAAATCCTCACCAATCGCCTAGAACCAAGTTTGATTTGGTGAAAACATGAAATGGAAGGTGTAAATCAAGAATCTCATGAAGAAATCATGGAAACTTACCTAAACGAGGCGTAAAATTAAGCCACAGCCACCCTCCAATGATTCGAGTCGCCACCCTCGCTATTTTCTGAAGTTAGAGAGAGGAAGGTGTATGAGTTATGCCATAAAAATCGTAACCTCAACATATTTTTAAAAACACAGTCTGATAAGACCGCTCGAGCGGTCATGGGTCTGCTCAAGCGGACCCCTAATAAATCGTCCGGCTCAAAATTCTAAAAATTGAGGCTCAAATCCGATCCGATTGCCACAAACCTAACCCAATATCCTGGAATAATATTTTAAAGGTTCCAAAGCAATTGGTATAAATCAACGACCCCGAATCAAGATCGAATTTGATGTCTTTCAAACTTTTAATAAGTTTTTCAAGAAAACCAATTTCTAAAGAAAAAAAGTTTTGTAGTCCGATTTGATTAAAATTCGAAATTAAAATGTTTCGTGCCATTACTGATCGTCTCTAGATCTTCGATTACTAACCTATAAATAGATCTTCTTGATCTTACATCTATTATGACGAGAAGTGAAGTCGCCTCTTGCATCACCAAGTTCTCCCACTCCTTTAGAGACGAAAGTGGTTTAGGATTCCTAGATCTACCATCTTTGAAGAAACCTATCTCTAGTTATCCCAAGAAAGTTTCATTCATGAGTGCATCCATAGCTAGCTCATCCAACTTTGTGCCGGAGGTTGGTCTCGAAGGGATGAATCATATCGTTTCTCCCAAAAGGCCATGCCCAAGCCCTCCTTGATCATTTCATCTAAGTTGAAGGAGCCTCCCTTGTCCATCCCTATTAAGAAGGTGCCCTCTTTAGGTAATTCCTATAGAAAAGAATCCCTAGTAGAACCTCCTCATAAGAAAGAGTTTTCGCTTGCTAATCCACTTAGAAGGGGTCTAGCTCATTCTTGTCCTCCCAAGTCTAGATCTTTTTCTAAAAATAAACCTCATCTTATGTGTCAAAATTGTGGGGTAGTAGATCATTCGACCTAGTTTCTTCTGACTAAATAGGGAAAGGACTAGGGAGCTACATAAAAGTCTATCACCGGTTAGGGGGTTGATGAGTTCGGGTGCATCTACATCGGTTAATGATCGTATCGAGACTCTAAGTCAATTGAATGAGCTAGCCGCCCAATCATTCTATCTTGTCATCAAAATTGATAAGTTATCCATGGCCTTAGCTAATCCTCATCCTTTTGCTCCTAGGAGGAAACCAAATCCACCTAAGAATGTTGCTAATTGCACCAACCTTAAAATCATTCCCATTCTTTTGCCCAAAGAAAATGAAAATTTCTTGAAGAAAGATAATAAATTATCTTAGAAGAAAAGTCCATAAATTGCAATGTTGCACACATGGTCCAAAACACTTCTATGTGGTATTTGGATAGTCGTTGCTCAAGGCACATGACGAGCGATAAGCCATTGTTACTTCCTTTAAGGAATATAATGGGGGTAATATTACATTTAGGAATGGTAATATGGGTAAAATTGTTGGATAATATGTAATTGGTTCTCCCGGTCTTCCTAAATTAGAAGATGTATTGTATGTTAAAGGATTAAAAGGCTAACTTGTTAAGTATTGGTCAATTTTGTGACAACTCCTTCATTGTCCAGTTTACACGTAATGCATGTAATGTACTTGACCCTTTGGGTACTTGCATTGCCAAGGTCACTAGATCATCGGATAATTGCTATTGCATTATGACGGATGTATCTCATGTGTACAATAGGGTCCTACTTGGTGAAGTGGAAATGTGGCACTAATGTTTGGGGCATATCAATTATTTGGAATTGAATAAAATCACAAGTAGAGAGCTTGTAAAAGGCATCCCTAAGTTTTCTAATGGGAAAATTTGGTGTGTGGGGATTGTCAAAGGGGAAAATAAACAAAATGCCGCAATAAACGCACCAATCTTATTGCCACTAATTCGCCCCTCGAATTGATCCACATGGATCTTATGAGTCCTACTCTCACCAAATGCCTCGATGGGAAACAATCTATCTCTGTCATCATCAATGATTACTCCATGTACAGTTGAGTGGGTTTCATTAGGAAAAAGTCTGATGCATATTGGTGGCTTAAGACCATATGTCAAAGGATTTAAACAGAGAAAGGTTGTGGTATCGTACGAGTCCGTAATGATCATGGAAGAGAGTTTGAAAACTCTAAAGTAGAGAATTATTGCACCGAACGTGGTATTAAACATGAATTTTGCTCTTTGCACTCCCCAAAAAAATGGAATTGTTGAGAGGAAAAATAGGAAAATCCATGAAATGGTTAGGGTTATGCTACATGCCGAGAGAGTCCCTAGGAATTTTTGGACCAAAGCAACCAATGTCGCTTTCTATACCATTAATCATGTCTACGTTAGGTCGGGGACCACTCACACACCCAATGAAATTTGGAATGGTAAGAAGCCAAATGTGAAATATTTTTGGGTTTTTGGTAGCAATTGCTACATCTTGCGGGATAGTGAGTCCCTGGGCAAATTTGACTCAAAGAGTGATGAAGACATCTTTTTAGGATACTTCACAACGAGTAGGGCATATCGTGCATACAATTTATGCACTTCCTCTCTTTTTGAGTCGACCAATATCATTGTTGATATTGGCCGACTCAAAAAAAGTGGAAGTGCATAAATTGTCTTCTATAAATGACGATGAACTATAAGACGATTTTAGCATTGAGGATAACACTCCTCTAGTTGAGGGTGTCGAAATCACTAGCCAAATAAAGCCTAGTGTTGAAAATCCCATTGAAAATAACATTAATCAACTCATAGTTTCTCCTCAAGTTGAGGTATCATCTTCTCACTCTCCCACGGTTCCCCCTCAAGTAGAGGGTTCTTCTTCTTCTCCTCTAATGGCAGCCTCAGTGAGAGTAAAGCTTAACCATCCCATTTACCTAGTGATAGGCAATCCAAAAGAATGTATGTTTACTTGTAGAAAATTTCTAACCAAGAATGAGGTTACCTATATTTGCTACACCTTCTCTTTTAAGCCTAAAAAATTGAAGAGACTTTTGGCAATGAAGATTAGGTAATTGCTATGCAAGAGGAGCTCGAACAATTTGAACAAAATGAGGTTTGTGATTTTGTTCCAAAACCTATCAACTATCATGTTATTGGCACTAAATGGATCTTTAAAGATAAACACGATGAACATGGGATAGTTGTTAGGAAAAAAGCTAAACTTGTGGCCCAAGGTTATTCCCAAGTCGAGGGGATAGACTTCGATGAAACATTTACACATCTGAATCCTATTTGCTCTAACTTGTTGCCACCACTTTAAATTGTATAAAATGGATGTTAAGAGTATTCTTAAATGGTGACATTAAGAAAGAGGTAAATGTAGAACAACCCAGGGGGTTTGAGGATCCCCACCGACAACGTCACATATTTCAGTTGCATAAAGCTCTTTATGGGCTTAAGCAAGCTCTAAGAGGAGCTTGGTACGAAAGACGTACCGATTATCTTCTCAATTCCAATTTTGTTCGAGGGGGAGTCAATCATACCTTGTTCATTAAAAAGATTGAGAATAACACAATTATTGCTCAAATGTAAATTAACGATATTGTTTTTGGCTTCACATTCGATAAACTTTCGTATCATTTTGGTGCCCAATTGAGCAATAAGTTCTAAATGAGCTTAGTTGGAGAATTTAGCTAATTCTTAGGTTTTCATGTTTGGCAATTAACGGATGTCATCTTCATCTCTCAATTAGCCTATTCTCTTGACTTAGTTGAGAAGTTTGGGTTCGATTCAACCAAAGTGACACGCACTGCTATGAGCACTAGCTTAAAACTTGGTAAGGACTCTACTGGAGTTGACCTTGACCATACTTTCTATCGTAGCTTGATAGGAAGCCTGTTGTATCTAACGACAAGTTGACCTAACCTATCCTTTAGTGATCCGGTATGTGCTCGCTTTTAATCCTCTGCTAAAGAGTCACATCTCATCGTTATAAAACAAATCATTTGCTATGTAAGAGGAACTTTTGATATTGGCCTTTAGTATCCACACTATACTACATCTGATTTTGCTACCTTTTCGGATGTCGATTAGGTCGACAATGTGGATGATTGAAAGAGTATCTCGGGTGGTTTGTTTACTTTGGTAATTTCTTGGTTGCTTGGCATAGTAAGAAGAAAAATTGTGGATTCTTACCCACCACGGAGGTGGAATACATTGCGACAGGTGATTGTTGTATCCAATTATTATGGATGAGGTAAATGCTTCAAGATTATGGCTTGACTCAAACTACTATGATCGTTTATTGTGATAATATGAGTGCCATCAATATCTCAAAGAATCTGGTTCAACATTCTCGAATCAAGCATATTGACATTTGCCATCATTTTATTCATGATCTTGTTGAGGATGCCGTTGTCTCTCTCTCATTCATATCCACTCTTGAGCAAAAAGCCGACATCTTCACTAACCCCCTAAAATTCTCTCGTTTTGAATCGCTTAGGATGCACATTGGGTTAGTCTCTATGATGTAAAGTGTGAGTCAAATGTCTCTCTAGTGTTGTGTTTTGTTATATCCTATCTAGATTTGTCATGCTATATTTTTTTTATCTTATTTTAGTTTTTCCTTTGGTTTTTGTTTTTGCTTGCTTGTGTGCTTGACATACTTACATTATTCATGAATGAGATATAAGGTAAATTTTACTTTTGCCAAGCATAATCATTTAATGAATTCTGTTGTAATATGAAATTTCCTCTTTTATGCATGATTTTGCATGTATTTATACTTTGACTTGATAGTCTTGATATTATCTCTATTTGCACACACTATTAGGGAACTTGATTCTTGTGAGTCACAAGTCGGTCTTGTATCTAGTGATTTTGTTATGACCCACATTCCTAGATCTAGATTGACCTACATTTGTGGTTGACCTACGTTTTTAGTTTACCTATAGATGCTTTCCCTTACCTATGTTTCGCATTTGAATAACTGCCTATTGTAAGTGTAAATAGTTACTTTGTGTGAGTAACCGCATATGTTTTTTTGTAAGTTGTCATTTGTGCCTCCCCTGTGATCATAAAATTATGTATCCAAACAATGCACTACAAATACTATAAAATGTAAACATACATCAAAATTTTATAATAATGTTTGGCATTAGTTATTATGGGCAAGAATATATTCTTGTATCTCTTGGTTAACGTGGTTAAGGTTAGTGCTAAAATCTCAAGATCCACATATTTTGGGTAAGTCTTCTTATTTCAAGTTGATGGTTCATCTCCATATGATATGATTCAATTTCATCGTCTATCTTATGAAGTCTTTTTCTCCCATGCACAAACTTCAAATTTCACTGATAGGGATCTGACATTAACTATGAATACTTGAGTTAATACTTGCAAGTTACTTTTTGATATATTTGTTAGCGATTTTCCATGCAAATTCCTTAAGTATTATGTGCATTAGCGAATCGATTGGTTATAACTTGTATCACTCTCATGCTTAAAATATACATTTTGTTTCATGTTTTATACATTTTTGTTGTTTTTGCATGCCTTTTAGTGATATAGGGTTAGCGAGAGTCACTTTGAGAGTGTTTATACGAGATTTGTCTTGTTTGGAGGATCTTTGGTTTAGGGGGAGTAAGTTTCAAGATTATGTTTTTGCTCCCAATCCTACAAAATACGCCCCTAAGCCAACACTTAGTCTATTTTTTGTCAAAAACAACTCAAGTGCACATCACTCACAGCTCACTCGAAGAGTGCTCAGGCGTAGTGTACGCACTCGTAGTGCATTCGGAAGATTCCCTAACACATGTTTGAAACCCATCCTATATATTAAGGCTTCTGTCTCCTCCTCTCCCTCTACGTCTCATTTTCTGGTTTCTCACACTCTCTACAAACTCTCTTCCCCTCCTCTTCTCCACTCCCTCCCGTGTTCCTCCTCCTACCCATTTTCTTATCCCCCTCCCTATATATATACATATATAAATATATTATTTCTTTCCTTTGGCATTTCTCGTTCGATTTCTGGTAGCTTAGTCGATGCCATAGCTTATATTCCACACTGCCCTCCACCGACGTAAGGCACAACATTCACCACTGCTCCTTTTTGGCTATGTTTTCATCTATTATTCTAAGCTTAGCTACGACTAGCCTCCTTGTGTTCCCCACCAGAGTACACAACTCTTCAAGTGAGACTAAGTCTCGGTCATGGAAGAGGTCTTGCACCTCCCATTTGAATGTTTCCCAATTGATGCCACTGATTAGACGTATGCGGTCCTTGTCACCCTCAGAGTCCTCATCAACATAACATCTGTATTTCTGGCTTCGGCCCAATTGGGTTCATGGCTCAGTTTGAGCAACGTGGTTAGCATGGTCTCTGCACTTGTGACGGAGAGATTCTCCCGGAAATGATCCAGGAGTTCTATTCCAATGTGATCATAGTAGACACAACTTCCCGTTTTGTTTCACTCACCATTCGAGGTCATCAGATAATGTTTGCTATTTCGGATATCATTTCCTTATATGGAATTTTACATGTCACGGATCCTCAATAACCTATTTCAGATGCCATCCCTCCCTTCCGCACTAACGTTTCTCAAGAGCTCTCGACGTGGCTTTTAGTAATCTCATCATCCATCTCTCTTGTCACTTTGCCCCCAACTATCATCAGCTACACTGGATTGTCACCGCTATCATAGATCAGACGAGTCATGCCCCTGACATCCAGGTCTACTGTGCCGATCTTCAATATGCATTTGGCATGGTATACTCTATTGACTTAGCATACCATATCTGGTACATCACAAAGTCCTACTCCCGTTGTCCCACCGGTATTGTTGGGATCCTTCTCACCTCCATAATCAATTGTTTTTGTCATGCTTAGTCGGTCCCTTAGATCAATAAGGAGCTTATGTTCTATCCTTTCGATGACATTACATGGCAGAAGCTCACTAAGAGTTGATGTGTTACCTGACACCACTACTATCCCCGTAGCTAAGCTTCTTCCACCAGCTTATCCTTTGGTGTAGCCAGTTTTCTCAGCCATCCATCCAGCTCCTAACGAGCCTCGCCACTGTTGGGGAAAAGTTAAAAGTTGCAGACCGATGACGTGACCGTAAAAAATGTCACGTGCAATTTTTCATGGAAATGATTATCTTTTTTTGATTTTAATTGAAATATACCTCTTAGAAACTTGTCGGAAAGTTTCGAGAATCTAAATGGACGTTGTGAGACGACTCGGTAACTTTCTCACATATAACCTAATGTACTCGTTGATTCCGGCTTGTGGGCACTGATCCGAATCAACTTTTTGGCTTCAAACACACTTGGTTTCTCCCAAGATTTTTTTTTACAAAAATTAGAGAAAGAGGAAAAGAGAGATAGAGATAGAGATAGAGAGAGAGAGAGAGAGAGGCAGACGGCTTAGGAGAGGGAGAGGGAGAGAGAATTATAAGGAAAAATTTGGGTTTCCATCTTTTTTCCCATGTGTATATATCAATCTATATCCATGCCTTTAATTTTGTAAATATATACATTCACTTACCATATATTATAAGGAGAATATATATATATATATATATATACATAC
>JAULLD010088772.1:0-12699 GCA_035668095.1 Sarracenia minor
CTTAAAACTGTTTTTAAAATCTACGTGCAGCGGAAATAATAGCAGAAAGAGTAGAAAATTAAAGTGCTAGAAAGTAAAGAGTTTTAGGGAGAGAGAGAGAGAGAGATACAAACACGATATATAGTGGTTCGGCCAAATTTGACCTATGCCCACTTCCCAAAGCACCTTGGGAATTCACTAACGGATTCTTAGGGTGAATCGAAAACACAATACCAGGTAAGACGTAACTTACTATTCTTGTAGGTGAATCGAAACCTATTCTTCTTCAATGACGAAGTAGAACCACCTTTTTCAACAAGGGTGAAGATCAGCATCCTTCGTCAACAAGGACGAAGAGCAGCCACCAAACAATTTGCTTGATTGGGTGAATCGTAACCTCCTTCTTCTTCAAGGTGAAGCGGAACCTGGGTCTTTAGAGTTATTGTTGTAGATGGTGTTCTCATTTGTGATATGATTACAACAATGAAAGCTCACTAAAATAATAACTCTCTCTCTAAAAAATGAAAGATGAAAATATGCTTAGAGAGTATACAGAATATTGAGAGAAAATAGGGGATCGAAAATAGCTCAGTAATCTTCTTCAAAGAGGATGAAAGTTGTTCTTTGTATTTCTTGTAGTTCCTCTTATCTCTCTTATCTTGAGTAATTGTATATAAAGCTAGGAGCCAAAATATATCCGTTGGAGAGGTTAAACTAGCCATTTGGTGCAAATCAGAACATTTAATGCTCGAAATATAGTCGTTAGAGCCTTCAGCATATTTGAAATTTCGCGCAGGTGTTGACACAAATTCCCTGGTGTCGGCACAAACTGATCTAGGGATAGGTGGGGTCAACTCATTCTTCTGAGGTGTCAACTCTACAAGATCTTCTGAGAATGATAAGTTCTTGGTGTTGACTCAATATTCGTTGCTATCAACTCAACTCTCCTAATGCTTGGAAGGTGTCGACTCATTTGTTGATGGTGTCGACTCAAACCTTCTGAGACTTAATATTTAAAGCATGGTTCCTTTTGTGTCAACTCATTTACCAATGGTGTCGACTCTTCTATGCTTTCTCTTCTTGTGTCGACTCATCATTTCTTAGTATCGACCCTTTCCTTATTGCTTGGATTCCTTTGATCTTTTGATTACTGAACTTGAGTGTTTTCTCATGGGCTAACAATCTCCATTTGTCCTCAATATTTTCTCTTGAATTCATGATGTTCTTGAGCTTGATCTCCACTTGAGCTAAACAATCTCCAAGGATTATGTATCCCGTGAATATATTTCTTGTGCACAAACATAACATTAGTATCATCAAATCAAATCAATATGTTTGTTGTTGAGTAGATAAATGCACACTTAGCTCGATAGTGATTATCAAATAAATATATTATTATAGTCAAAACCAAATATGATCTTGATTGAAAGACCCTTAGGCTAACACACCCAATTCACATTGATTTGATTACTTAAAGCAAACTATCGGTAAATCTTATAGACTTGCCCATGTAATACCTGCCAACTCAACTCACAAATGGGCAAATGGGTATCACGCCCTCTATAACTCAACACAACACACCGGTAAAGCTTAGAGACTTACACACGTGATATCTTCCAACTCAACTCATGAATAGGCTAATGGGTATCATGGTCTCTACAACTCAACACGACATGCTCATCGAGGAGTTGAGTAACCCAAGTTCACGGATCCAAAGATCAAGATCGGTTCACTTTCGTCAAATCTATCATGTGAATACCAATCCAGATCCAACCTACAAAAAGTCCCTCCCATCAACCCGAGTATAGTCTATCTATGATCCCTCTCGGTAACTAACCATCCACAACAGACACACCAACTCTACAACACACACTAACTACCACAACAAACACACACACACACACACACGCACACACGCACCTAGCACTAATTCCACAACAATATGAGCTAAACAACAAGATGCCCAAAAGCCCCAATTTGTCATCAAACCCATAACACATAACATATCCATATTATTATCAATTTACATCATAACAAATCCCAATTTCATATAATCAATGTTAATTTCATAAATTAAGGCCAAAATCCCCAATTTTTCTAAAATTCATGATTTTTTTTCCAAATTCCAACCGTAGAATATGATTTATTGAAATTAAGCTATTAAACACAAATTTGAAATATACAAATGTCCCACATGGAGAGTAATCAAGTGTTTAAAGCTTAAAAATACTAAATATAAAGCTTCCATAGTTTGGGTTGACAAAAACTTTATTTTCATGTAATTTCATACGAACTTGAAAATATGCAACCTATATCTATACAATATTGAAAGAGTATCAAATATCCTACCTCTTGGATTTTGTAGCAAAGATAAACAAGCTCAAACAAGCATCTAAGACCAAGAACACCTCAAGAACACAAATCGTTCAGTGAAAACATAGAAAATGTAGAGAGGATTAAGAATCTACCAACCAAACCTTGCTTCAACCCACTAAAGATGCTCCAAATCCAAGCAAAAATTGTCCAAACTTCGTACCCTGGGTATTCCTTTTCTGTGGACAAGTTTAGAGAGAGATAGGAAATGAAGTTGTAGAAAAAAAAACCCAAAATGCGAATAAAACCCAAGTTGCTGTATAGTGACCGCTCGAGCGGTCCTATAGGCAAGGGGAGTTTGCTCGACCGGACCTCTTCGGTGTGTGCAACTTAAAATTTTAAAAATCGAGACTCGTTTCTAATCCAAACATCACCAAACTCAACCCAAGACCCTAAAATAATAAACAAGAGGTTTTAGCTCAAAAATAACATCATGTGACCTCGAATCAAAATTCAATTTTAATTCATTTTAAACTTTTTAACCGGTTTTACTAAACTTTCAAAACTTAGTAAACCTACTTTGAATTAAAATTGAAATTAGAACGAATCATAAAATTACAACCTCCCCCATTTAGGAAATTGTGTCTCTAAAATCAACTTGTCTAAAAAAGATAACAACTCTAGATATCTCTCATGAACATACGACTCCCATTCCCACGTAGCTTCTTTCACGCCGTGATGTAACCAAAGTACATTGACATAGGACAAGGTCTTACCTCTCCAGACTTACTGCCTGGTGTCAAGTATCTTCATTGGTATTTATTCATAGGTAACATCGTCCTCAATTCTCAAGTTGGCCCAATCAAGCACTTATGAAGGATCCTGGTTTATATTTTTGAAGGACAGAAACATGAAAGACGTCGTGCACGGAAGATAACTTCGGGGGTAAAGCAAGACAGCATGCCGCTAGTTCAACTCTTTTCTATATCACGGATGGTCTAATAAAATGTGGTGATAACTACCCACTCTTACTGAACCTCATCCAACCCTTATGCAAGGAGACTAGTAGAAAAACATGGTCTCCCACCTCAAACTCCAATGGTCATATTTTCGTATCCGCATAGCTCCTCTATCTATTTTGCGCGGCTATGAAATTTTGCCAGATGGTCACTATCTTCTCTGTCACAAATTTAAGTCCTTTTGCGAGAAAGGGTACTTCAAGCTCTTGTGATCCTAGAATACTTCAAATCATTCCCCACAAAGGTAGTCAATGCACATGCGTAAAGATCCGTTCTTCTTCTTTACAAAAAGGGCAAGCGCTCCCCACGATGATACGCTCAGTCAGATACAATCCCTATCCAATAACTTATGAATCTAAACCTTCAACTCAACAAGCTTGGTAGGTATAAAATTATAAGAGGGCATAAAAATGGCGGTAGTCTCCTAAAAAAGGTCAATACTAAAATCTACATCTCATCGAAGCAAAAGTTTAAACAAATCCTGAGGAAAAACATCAGGAAAGTCACAAACAAAATGAGGAAGCTCATCAAAATAAAACATGTCTCCCTCAATAAAGAGAGCTAAAAAGAGAGAGCTAAGACATTCATCACACCGCGAAGGATAAGAAGAAATAGAACCCTCGTCATGATCGATAACTAAAAGAAAGATTCTCCCCTAGGAGTACAAATAGAAACTTACCGGTAATCGCAATCTATATGGGGAGGGTATGTTGTCAACCAACTCATCACGAGATTAATGTCAAAGAAGTCTGTTAGCCCAGATGTGCAACCTATAGGGGGGTGAATAGGTTATTTGGCAATCTAAAAAAATTTTGAACTCTTTTTACAAAAGCTAAGTGTAGAAACTATATGTGTGTGTGCAACAAGTATAATCAAATAAATATGCACAATAAGCAAAGAGAAGGGATAAAGTAATGCAAACCACAACACACAAGGTTTATAGTGGTTCGGCCAAATCCCGGTCTACGTCCACTCCCCAATGTCCCTTGGGAATTCACTATAACAAACTTTTTATAGGTAAGACTTAACCTACTATTTTTACAGGCAAATCGATGCCTATTCTTCGGTTATAGGTGAAGCAGAACCTCCTTCTTCGACAAGGACAAAGAGTAGCCACCAAACGGATTGCTTGAGGGCGTATCGAAACCACTTTTCTCTTTTATTAGAAGTTGCAGTAGAGCAGCTTGAGCTTTCTCCTTTGATGAGATGATAATACAATTTAAAGCACACTACAGATATCTCTCTCTCTTAATAAATGATTTACAATGAAAGAACAATAATGAAGAAGAGAGGAGTACAAGTCTGGATGAAACCAGAATGAAAAGATCAACAAAAATAAGAAATGAAGTTCTGAGCAAAACAGGGGAGTAGTAATGGCGTGAGTAAAATGAGAGTTTTGATTTTTACTATGTGTTCAACAACCCCTGAACTTCAAACAATGCTCCTCAAATAGCCTCCTTCAATTTCTAAACGTTAGAGAGAAAACTTGTAGCTGTTGGAGCAATTTAATGCTTGAAAAACTAGCCGTTATAAACTTTCAAGATCTGACAAAATATGCGCCAGAACCGAGTCTTGAAGATGAGGAATTGAGTTTGGAACATTTTGCAAAGGATGGACTCAAGTGTGAGGGAGCTGGAATCGATTCTTGTGCAACAAAAGTACCTTAGAATCGATTGTGAATAGGTCACACTCAAGTCTGTCGGAGAGTGACTCGAGTCTGGAGAATGTAGAGTCGAGTCTTGTAGTTGTTTTCCCTGCTTGCAATCGAGTGTGTTCGTAGTGCAATCGAGTCTGGCATGTTGGCAATCGAGTCTGGCAAGAAGGCAATCGAGTCTTACAAGTATGCACTCGAGTCTGGAAAAGTGGTAATCGAGTCTAAGCTGATGAGAATCGAGTCTTCAAAAGTTTTCCTCACACTGGATTTGAAAAAGTAAGCTTAGAATCGAGTTTGGAAAGTTGACACTCGAGTCTGGAGAGCTGGTGGTTTGAATACAAATTTTAGCATTTTTGGCCCAACTTCAAATGATCATATCTCCTTCATATGAACTCCGAGTAGGGTCAATTTTATATCCAAATTTAATCCCTGGAAGTCTTCTTTCCAATCGTTCATGGATCATCTCTAAATTCATTGTGTAGAAAAAGTTATGCTCAAAATACTAAGGATATGTCTAAAGGAAATTTCTGGAATCGAATCTTGAATGAAGGGACTCGAGTCTTGCAGTGAGGCAATCGAGTCTAGCAGTGAGGCACTCGAGTCTTGAAGAGAGGCAATCGATTCTTGACTATGGGAAATCGATTCTTGACTTTAGGCAATCGATTCTTGGCTTTAGGCAATCGATTCTTGATTTACTGAACCTTGGGATTGATTTCAGTTCTTCCAAAACTTGAATTTCTTCAAACTTCAAGTAAGCATAACTTCTTCATCTTAACTCGGAATGGGGTCAATTTTATATCGAAATTGATGCCCCGGAAGTATAATTTCTAAAGGATCTGGACTTGTATCCAAATACCTTACGCAGAAAGAGTTATGATCAAATTACTGAAGGTATGATAGCTTTCATTTCTCCTCAAAATCTTCTTCAAACTCCATGGAATATTCACTTGATCTTTTGGCCTTCTTGGACTTAAACTTTGATCTCCCATTGACTAAAATACTTCAAAATACTTCAACTTCAATCTCCATTGATCTTGATCTTCAAAGATTTTCACTTGACCTTTTGCTATACTTGGACTTGAAAGAATATGAATTAGTCCTGAAAATATTTTCTCAAATATAGGAAAATATTAGCAACAACAAATCAATGTATTGTTATAATCAAAACCAAAATAAGGCTTGATTAAAAAAGAAAGCCTCTAGGCTAACATACCAGAACTCCTATTCTTTTTCATTTTAGGTAGGCTCGTTGAACCTCTTCCCTTTCTATTATTACATTTATCTTTCCCTATTGATGGCTCAACATCCTCATTACTAGGTGGGTCACGAGAAGATGCCATCTTTCATAAAAGAGAAGAAATCATAAACTTATTCACAGAACAAAGGAAGGTTATGCTGCAAAAGGTGTGGTACAATTACCACAATTAAATAGTAACAAACTAATTACCACAATTAAAGAGTAGCAAACTAATTATCACAATTAAAGAGTAGCAAACTAACTTAATTCAATCAATACAAACTAAAATAAGCAAACTACTCACAAATAATGAATTTACCAAACCAAATAGTTTCACCAGTCAATCGTAAAAGAGAACTAAGATAAGCTTCACAAATTTGAGAAAATCAATCATGAATTCTCAATCTAAGTTCCCTCACAATGATTTTATATATCAATTAAACAAAAGATGCTGCCATCACTAATCAATATGCCCCACATAATTCTCTTCTGTGGACTCTCTCCGTTTACTCTTCTGAGTCTGTGATTCAGCACTTCAGCCTTGTACACTCTAACACCAAAAGCATGCCTATCCCTATCATAGAACAAAGGAGAATCGGAACTTGACACTGTTTCGTGCCTACCATATTCAAGCAAAGATGCTAGTGCTAACAATTTACCTTAACTTGGAATTACTTCTCTTGAAATAAGTCACATGAAAAACAATCTCCCACAAATTTTTTTTTATCTCTAAGCAAATGGAGCCTTAATTGGAGGTAAATATGCGACCAACTTCAAAGTATGGGGATCCTAGTTAAAATAAGACCATACGACAACCTTCATTTGCATCACTCCTTTCTCACAGTAATTCAAAAACTAGACCTTAAACAAATGCACATAGTTAAATTTTTTAAAAAAAAAAAAAAAAATTGCTCGAATGTGTTTAATACCATTGGAACAAATAAGAATTAGAACTTGACGTGTTCAAATTTCTACCATGTAAGCAAATTTACTTGAGCTCACAATTTACATCAGCTGGGAATACTTCTCTTGGGAAACAAAAAAAGAACATGAAAAAAATTTCCCCACATAAAACAATTTCCATTGAAACAAGTAGAGCATTAGTCACAGATAGACCAAACCAACTTAGTTATAACTTCAAAATAGTTAGCTCCTAGTCCTAGCTAAGGGCCCCATCAATGAAAAGACCCGTAAACAAGTGAGTTCGTGGATTGTCGGGTTTGTTCCCAATATCTTGTTTAAATACATTATTATGTCAAGCTGTGCAATGGCTTCATCTGCAGACCTGCAAACATCATAGATTTTCTAATGCCGACTAAAATAAAAATCCATCTGGAGAAACCTGCCATACTGGTTAGATTATTCTAGAAAGTATGCAATTCACCGACATAATCATATTTTTATTTAAACCAGCAACCAAACATGTCATTCAAAAGAGCATGTGTTAATGATGACAATAGAAACTGCCAAAGAAAGGCCAAGTGAAGTACTTTCCGGACTGAACAAGATTCAAGCCGGAGAAATGGAAGAAAAAGATGAGATTTTCATAACTAGAGCTAATCCTGCTCACGAAGATGTCCACGCGCTCTCATTTTCAAAAATATTAGTGACAGGAGCAGTATGATATGGTATTTTCTAATGGTAAAGATAATCAGCCACTTAACTCAATTCTCAAGATATTGCATGAAACGTCTTTATTTTTTAAATAAAAAAAGAGCAATAAGGTAATTGTTCCTAAAACTTCAATGCTGATCATTCATGTATACAGTATACCGTATACCTATGATCATACTCAAAACAAGACTTAGCAATTTTAGTGAACGTTTCTTTATTTTCCTTTTCAACGGTCATCCCTTCTCTTTTATTTGTTCCAAATTTCCAATAAATATCCAGTTCATTAATTTGCATACTCCACACACAGTTCCAAAATGAGCACCAGTGATATTTTACCTCTAACTTGAAGGAAATTTTAGAAAATAGTTGTAATGCAGCCATGCATTTATTCAAAGAATAAATTAGATAAAAACGCATACAGCTTGCAAAGATCATGGCTCCAAAATCAAGAACAAAAACAATGTCTTAAACACAAAAAAATCATTAAATTGAACCAAATCATTAAATTGAGCCAAATCATTAAATTAAACCCTAAACCATATGTAGGCACAATTGCTCCTATAAAGTATACCAATAGGCATCGATATTTTCAAGTTATAAGACAAGATGAACAATTCAATGTTTTCTGGTTAGAAAAGGAAAAGGGTCAGAAACAGTCATTAAATTGAACTAACTCTTTTAGAAACTTCGACCTTCACCCAGATTTATCATTACACATCAAGAACAAGGTGTTTAGGTTTTTTGAAACGAAAGCTACCCAAATATGAACTAGTCTTCCACAACATATGCCCGCCGATTCCTTTTGATTGCATGCGTACCCAATTGCTTCACTCAAAAGAAAAATAAAGCTTGAATGAGAGACAAATAGAACACATCCCAGGCAGCAACCCTTTCTAACATCCATTTAAAGCACACTGATTTCAAGTCTTATATTTGTGCCACTTGATGAATGACATTATCTTTTGTGTTGTGTAGGTTGTCTTGTTGTTTGTTGGTCTTTGTTAGTGGTTCTTTCCTTTCTAGTTGAACCTCTTCCCTTTCTTTTATTACATTTATCTTTCCCTATTGATGGCTCGACATCCTCATTACTAGGTGGGTCACGAGAAGATGCCATCTTTCATAAAAGAGAAGAAATCATAAACTTACCCATGCTTTACAAACATACTTTTCAAATTTCACTAAACAAAGAAGTATAGCTTCCAAATGAATGGATATGGAAATAAAATGCAATCATAGCTTTCCAAGCATCTTTGTGCCATAGCAGTAGCAGGAAAAGTAACAAATTTTAAAATACTTGGGTTCTAAATGAAATGTTTAAGAATCATAAAGAAAATTGGGCAAAAAGATGGGAATTGAAAAATGAGGGTTTTGGCAGAAGTCTCAATAAAAAATGCATGCAGAAGTCTCAATAAAAAATAATCGCATGAAAGTGTATCGCAAATGAAAAATTGTTAAAGAATGAAAAATTGTTAAAGAATGCAAAAAAGACAACAAAAGTGTATGGCAAATGAAAAATTGTTAAAGAATGAACCAGAGAATACATGAAAGTGCAAAATTCAAGAGGATTCTCATAGTGATTGGAGAAAAGGGCAAAAATCCAGATGCAAAAACTACTAGCTGGTCAGCCGCTATGCAATTGCACAGAAACTATGCACACACCTATGCCATGCAAAGTCATATACTGCTGAACCTGCCTTGCATGCATTAAAATGACAGCATAAGGTCAGAAATTTGTTTTTGCCACAGATGACTGATGGATGACTTAATTTACTTTTGGATATGTAGAGTGTGATAAGAGAGATAAACAAGAGGGTTGAAGAATTTGAGCAGAAATATACTGAAGTTGAAAATGAGAGCAAAGCAAGACTAAAAGAAGCAGAAGATTCACAGCTGAAAGTTTCAGAGCTTCAGGAGACCATTGAAAGGTAATCGTAAGAACTATTTGTTAATGTATGTGTATGATCATTAACTTTATCCTAATTATTTCTTCCTTATGTTTGCTTTCAGATTAGAACTGAACTTGTCCAACCTCGAGTCTGAGAACCAGGTTCTACGGCAGCAGGCTTTAGTTGCATCAATACACGAGGACCTCTCCGAAGAAATGAAAATATAAGAACAAACATCGGATAAACGATCACCAACTCGAATGGAGAAAACTGGTGAACACCCGAGGAAGTTGGATTACTGGAGACCTTTGATCTGAACGGACAATATCCGACTAAGTTTGATGCAGCTCCAAAAGCTATAATACCGTTGAACTGAAAAGGGAAAAGCAGCAATCCAAAGGCATGTTCTGTGCTTTGAGAAATTGATAGAAGATAGGTTTCAAGTAATTGATACTGCATAATGCATTGGTTCTTAGAGCTCATATTTGTTTGTAAAAATTGTGTATATTGTTGTGTATGAACCGGAACCTGGATCACTTTTGAAAGTATATCCATTTTGAAAAGTACCAATATACTTTTGTACTATCTCTCTCTCTCTCTCTCTCTCTCACACACACACACATACATAATGTGAGAATGACAGCTAGATGGTCTTACCTCAAACAGCAAGCGTGTCCCCCTCAAAAAGAATATACTGGCTATCGCTGCAGAGTTAACATTACAATCAATCAAGTAAGATCTGAACTGAAATTGAAATAATACTTCTACTGACATTATACATTAAGCTACTAAAGTAACAAATACAACTTCAAAAAAGTAATTTGAATTTCCAATTTCCATAGTTTGAACAGTAAAAAACATCGGTATCCGCAAGTGTTAGAAAACAAGGCATCAAACGTAACCTGGATGTGAATTCCAGGAGATTGTCCAATTACGCACACAAATATATGTTCTTTAGTAACCCAAGTCTTCAAATATATTAAAATTTATACAGAAATAAACTTTTGAGTGACACCAGCTTTAGGCTACATCTAGGAATCAAAACCTTTTGATAGGAATTGTATTGCTATTATACTTTCACCTTAGATCATCAATTATGTTTTATTTTCATTATTTTCATGAAGATACATGTGATTGGCTTCATCTCACTGATGAGTCATTCTGTACCTTCCCCCAGATAAGGTTAGGTTTTCAATGAATCTTACTACTTCTACCATACTTCAACTCAAAATTTCCACCTTTATTAACCCCAAAAATGGCCTTTAAAATTTCCAGCAAGGTGGTCCATTTATTAGACACAGAAACAAGAATTTCTAGGGAATACAAAAAAAAACTGCATCAATATTAAACTTTCAAATTCTTGATTTAAACCACAAAAGTAATAAAAAAAATAAGGCAATTGTGGAACACATCAATTACTGAAGTAGAAAAGCAATCTGTTTTGATCAAACCAGTAATTTTGCTTTAAAACCTCCCAACTGGGCATTTCAATTGCTGGGAATAAGAATGCAACTTTCTAGCCAAACATGAAAAATATCATTTTTTTTCTAAAGCTTTCCCAACCCATAAAATTTTAAACCACAACCATTAATAAAATAGGCAACTTCTGATTGCAGGAGAAAGGTAGCTTAAGACAGAGCAAATGTTCCGATTCAACAAGTTCCAAGCGGAGCATTCCATCTACAGAAATTAAGAAAGAGTGGACAGGTTTACTTGTTTGCTCTTCTTGTTTTGAACCACGCCATCCACAAACCCTTATTAAAGTTCATGGAGAAAAGGCATTCCCAGAGTTTGTAAGTAAAGATGGAACAGACACATTTGTGTCCTATTGTGATGTTTCTACTCGTTCTGGGTATGCTGATTTAGGTACAGCAGATTGTATGCAAGCAGACAATAATGCAATCTCATACGAACTTCTTTCTGGCCTTAATGGAAATGGACATGTATAATGGCAACTAGCTCTACATACGAATATCAACTTACTCGCAATCAAATTATTGAGAGTGCCTTACGTAAGCTTGGTGTGCTTGCTGAAGGTCAAACTCCTTGGTTGGTTGCTTCGGTTCTCCTTGTCATAGTGTTAGTTGTTGGCTAGTAGATTATTTGTGTTTTTGGTTAATTTCAAGCTATTAGGCTCTCACCGGTTGATTTCTAGGTTGATTACAATTATTTCTTGAGTTGTTATGGCTAAGACCCAAAAAAAAAAAAAAAAAAAAATTTATCTTTAAGTTGATTATTTGTCGTGTGTGGCACTTCTAAACAGCTTAATGGTGTTAACCATTTAACCTAGGCACATGCCTTTAAGATGTTTCTTAAAGGAAACAGAGGTTGAAGCCCAAGTGAATCATTGGCTCAATAATCTGAATAAAGAGCCAAACAACGCGGCCCAAAAGCTTAAGCCAAAATTATTAGTAGTACTCCACAAGTTTCATTATATATCACACTTGTTTTCTATATCCCACCGATGTGGGATGGGATATCACAATATCTCCCACTCAAAGGCGCGACGATGTCCTTGTCGCGTGGCCCAAGTTCTTCCCCTGGTTGGTATGTGGATAGCAGCTCATTAGTGGACACAGAGCAGCCCATAAGCATGCACAAGGTATACAACCTCGGGGCCTCGACCCCTCTCCGAAGCCTCTACTCCTCTATTAACACCATAATAGAGCCCGCCACGAGAACCAAGGTTGGCTCTGATACCATTTGTAACGACTCAAGTGAACCACTAGCCCAGTAACTTGAATAAAGAGCCTAACAACGCGACCCAAAAACTTAAACCCAAGTTATTAGTAGTAGTCCACAAATTTCATTATATATCAGACTTGTTTTCTATATCAGACTTGTTTTCTATATCCCACCGATGTGAGATGGGATATCACAGAAGTACATTACTGATCCTCCTCCACCCAATGGGTGTCCTACTCCAAGTTGGGAAATGATTGAATCTATTGTTATGGATTGATTGTGGCATAGTTTGGAGCCTCACAATGCTACTAC
>JAULLD010089869.1:0-12694 GCA_035668095.1 Sarracenia minor
GAATCATATCGAAACTAGATTATCAAAATAACGGTGGATTCTAACCTTGAGGTGGAACCCTTCTCATAAATTACTTTCATCACTTTTTAATTATTTGTTTTACTTTTAAAAATACCTTTTAAACCAAAATCCAAGATTTACACTTTTTCTTAAATTAAATGTTTTAAATCTTCTTTAAACAAAATAACTCATTTTCCCTGTGGGATCAACCCTAGACTTACTACATACTATCCAGTCCAGTCTGTAGTGAATCTTGGTTAATTAAATAAATAAAATAAACATAGTCCTCTTGCGATTAACGACTAAGCAAAATACCGGATACTTTCTCCTCTTTCAAAAAAAGTAGAGGTGTGATATAGGGAAACTACCAATTGGGTAGTGTACTGTTACTCTAAAAATAGAAAACATTATAGCGAACCAGTAGCCAAATGTACCGAACCTATTTGATCCACCATATAAATGCAGTAATAGCAACAGCAACAGAGAATAATCCAAAAACACCGGAGAGATGACCCAAAGCTTCAAAACCAGCTGAATATAGTCATAGAAAACAAAGGGAGCATGAGCATCTGCAGACTTGTTGAAGCTGAATATAGGGCCAAAATAGTGACTAAGCAGCAAGTACCCCAAGCATGAGTAATTTTCCCTTCTAGGAAAGACATTGCAACTAACAATAAGTAATTGCAGCCAAAACCTACTAAGGCAAAGATACCCAAAAAAAAAATAACATAACATGCAGCAATACTTCCTAGAAGGGCTGGGATAAGGATTCCATAATCATTTAAGTCAAGATGATGAAAATGAAAAGGGAAACCCAAGCTAAACCAAGCTAAGCTCCTAAACAGCCCAAGCGAGATTACATGGCAGGAGATAATTAAATAAGATAAAAATATATAATAATCACCAAACGACACACGCACACACCCTTACAAAGGTCGTAAGGGAAGGCACTATACATGCTCTGAACACTGCTCATAGCTAGGTAAAGCCAAAAAACGTGCTTAGGATTACGTAGACCGAGCCCTCTTATGCTTCGATCGGGGTAGCCAGCATGACCTAAAAACCACAAATTGATTAGATACAAAACAGGAAAAGGAGAATACATACTAAGAGCTAACATAAAATCATATATGGTTAAAGATAGTAGAATCAATATTCCAGTGCTTTTGGATGATAAGATTTGCAGGTGATCTAGGAATTCTACGAATATGGGATAGCCTTTCTCTAATCGCATCTTCCACATCACGGACTACTTTAGAAGCCTTGCACATTTTTTGTTGGAACCTCCTTATATTTCTAACCTTCCAAATAAAATAAACCACAGAAGAGAAGGCCAATTTGATGGCTTTGGCATATAAATTCTTTCCCTTGGTATTGACAAGAGTCCATTGCCACCAGTTTTTCCAAGAATTTTCCCAATGTCTAATTTTGCATTTTCCAAGAATCTTCAACCACACTTTCTAGGAGAAAGGGCAAGAGAAGAAAAGATGATCGTCTGACTCCCCAAGGTTGGCGCACAAGATACACATGCAGTTGTCGCCCAAACCTAATAATTTGCGCCTATCATTGGTATTTAATCTATGTCTCAGAGCTACCCAAAGGATAAAGCTGAAATGGGGAACATGTTGTTGAAACCATACAAGGTTAACCCATGGAGGGCTATCTTTACGAATCTGTAGCTTATCCCAAAAGGAACCAACTAAAAATTTACCTCCGTTGAGAAGCCAAGTGATGGAATCCCTTTTAGAATCATCAGGGAGAAAAGAAACCGCCTTCTCAATCTCTAAAAGGTTAATAGTACAAGTGGAGTACTAAGGCTTGCCTCCTATGTGTGGGCATTGTAATTCTTTCGGCCATGGGTCCTTCAATTGTAAAGAGAACAATTTGGAAAAAGATCATGAAGCCGGTATAGAAGAAGGAACTAGAAGTGGTAAAATGTTGGATAGTGATTGTGACTCTTTAGCGTCGTCGGAATGGGTTCAGGGGAGAAATAGAAGGAGAACCAACAAGGAAATGAAACGGGGGAAGAAATCGATAGATGATGTGAACACCATAGACTAACCAACCATTTTGGGAGGAACTCGGGTATCCAGACTAGTGGTTAAACAGTCTAAGACCCATGGTCTAGGTTTTCTTCAGCCTATTGCTCATCGCTCAGCAAGGCCTGCTGACCAGTTCCGCAATATTGTCTTTGATCATCTCGGTGCTCAGCCCAGCCGGTTAGCCCCCATTGCTGACCTGGCTTACTGCTCTGCTTGACCTCCTAGCCCTGCTTCCCAAGCCTCGCTACTCATCAAAGCGGTCGAAGGCTCGAGCAAGCTGGGTAACAGTTCGTTACGTTGATTAGTTATTCCATCTTTCGAGCACTTTGATTAAGCCACTTTGTTCGACTTTGGTGTGTTTGTGTGTTCGTGTGTGCTCTCTTAGTAGCTGTTGGGTATTTTCTTTTAGTGTGTGTAATGGGTGTCCTTTCGGGTTGTAAGGCATGGGGAATACCCCTTAAAATTTTGTAATCCTTGTTTTATTTTATGTTACAGTTAATTACCAAAAAAAAAGTACCAGTGCTCGGTCACCTCCAAACCCTTCCATTAATGATGAAGTTTGTCTTAGCAAATGAATTTAGGCCGGAATCATAGACAATCCTAATTCCTCTTACCTCTGCAATAGAGCCCCAAGGGTGCCACGGGTCCCACCACAAAAAGGTATTAAAGCCATCCCCAATATTATACTTAATAAATGGCTTAATCAAATCCCAAAGTTGTAAAATTTTTCTCCAACACCAAGATGCCCACTTGGGAACCTTAATGGCCCAAAAGGGTTTGCCTCTTAATAAATTGGCCTTGACCCACATACACCAAAGAGACACCCTACCACCTGTCAGAAGAAACCAAACATGTTTGGCAATAACAGCTTTGTTCCATATGGTGAGGGACTTGATACCCAAGCCACCTTCCCGCTTCGGTAGGCAAACATCTTCCCATGCTACTTTAGCACCCAAGGTTTTCATCTCCGGGCCACTCCATAAGAAGGATCTCATCAATTTTTTAACTTCCTTAAAGACTCTCTTTGGTAAAACGAACACTGAAACCCAATAAACATGCATAGAGAAAAGGATCGATATGATGAGTTGAAGTCTCCCAGCAAAAGAGAGGAATTTTCTTGTCCAAACTTTGATACGAGCGTCAATTTTGTCAATAAGAGGCTTGAATTATTTAAAGGAAAGCTTGGTAGTAAAAATGGGAACACCCAGATACCGTACCGGTAGAGTGCCCTCCCAATAACCCATGTTTTTTTTCTGCAACATGTTAAGTCCTTAAAACTTAGTTTTTAAGCCTCCAAGATGTGATATGGTATAATTGAAATAGTCTAAATCATCAAGGGACCTCACCAAGATGGGATTGTCAAAGTTTGGAATCAAGAAATTAACAGGCACCCAGTACTTAGATTTTCAATGGAATTTTTATTGACTTTGCGCTAGAATCACAAATTGGCAAACTCAATTATGTACATACAACCAATGCTATCTCAACTATATCCATGTGGCACTAATGCCAACCAACATACAATAAGGAAAGAAAAATTAACATGCTTCCTTAAAACAAACATCCATCCACGATTATGAATTAAAAGCATACAACCCAAAAGTGTTAGGATAGTATACTTAAAAGCAATGCTTTTTTTGTATTTTGTTATCCTCGATCCCTGGTTTATTTATGAATAACATTTGCGATTGATTAGCATTTAATGTTTCGTATTTATTCTGTATGGTATGTGAATGCTATGTCCGTATATTTTGTCTAGTATTTGACTCGTTGTATGAAGCGGGGAAGATCGGGTCAAAGGTTCTGATAAACATGCAAGTTGGCTCACAATCGCAATGGATCGGACAATCCATTGGTACGATTATAGCACATCGTTATATTAGCTAGTCTTGGCTAGGTCAAACGGATCAAATTTTTGGTCTTGGAATTTGATATTCGAGCTCGATGTGTTAGTGCACTTGGAGTGTATTGAGCGGGATCAATAGGATTATCAATTCTATACTGACTATATGAATTGATCCACATCATATATTATCATTGATTATACGTACTCTTAATCCCGACGTGATTGATTAATTGTTTTCAAGTAATGTGCAATACTTTGAGTCACAAATGACTGAGATCCTTATAGAGCGATCAATAAAACCGGTAGGTTGGGTACTATCGTTGCTTGTCCAATGATTAACAATCAGTTGACGGACACCACGTCCGATTTAGGGTGAGGAGTTCCCCCTTGTATATGCTTATAAGTTTGATTGTGCCAAATCTGGCCAGTGGATCATTTGATCCAGCATATCAATAAGTTAAGCGGTGCGGTTGCGAGGAAAAGATGATTCGAGTTTAGGGCCGGGAGTTCAGTTAGGGCCTTTAGTGGAATAAGTCCTGGCTCGTGCGAAAATGGACTAACATGGGGCTTGAATTAGGGATATCCGATATTCTCGTATGATAAGCCCATGTCCTATACTTACTCGTGATCCTTCACGTAGCCTTTTTATACGAACGGGTTCTTGGTAGGCTTCGGTTATTTAATTTAATTCGATCGTCAGATTTATCGCCGAGACGTTCTAGGTATTAAATTAAATGTTTAGGGCTATTTTCGGTATTTGGCGCACCTAGAAATTTATCCCTAGGTGGCCGAGCCTAGGAGAGTATTGTTGCCTAATATTTTGCTTGGATATATTTTAATATATCTTGGATAGCTACATATAAGGCATGGATATATTCACGTGGAGAGATTTAAGAAAATTAGAGATTTTTTCTCTCCTCTCTCCTCCTCTATGTCCGGCCCATGTCTGGGTGATTTAGTAATATATTTAATGTATATATTACATATATTTGAGAGAAAATAAATATATATTTATTTCCTAAAAAATAAATGTGGGATATATATATACTAGGGGTTCCCCGTGCCCGTGCCTAAAGGCACGATGAATGTATAACACCCCGAAAGTGCAAGGAAACCATCGGTTTTGGGTTCGCGGCTTGGTGGTTGGGTTCGGTCGGGTTCACAGGTTGACCCACGGAGTAGCTACACAGGAACTCTCCAGTCTCCAGGATAAACTTCATGTCTAAATCTTGAGTTTCTGTTTGGGAAGCAAATTTGTCAAGATACTGAATCCAAGCATCTAAAACAACAAATTATAAAGAACTGGACAAACAAATGATTATTTAAAAAAAACTATGAATTATACGAAGTTCAACCATTCACCGTTAAACCCAAAATTCAAACCATTCACTGTTAAATTGTTGAACCCAAATTTCAAACCATTCACTGTTAAATTGTTTACAAAATATGACTGAAAAGTGAAAACAATCGAAAGAAATTATCAGCATTCAGCACTCAACAGCAACAATGGAGTTCTCCTCAACATGGAATTAGAACATTTGCGATTTGCACATGGAACACGAATAACAATGGGCAATGGTTAAGCTTGATGCATCAAACTTCATGTAGGAAACTTCATTCAGCAAACTCAACACCATATGATCTTACACATTTGCAGCAAACATCATTCAAACTTCATTGCAAACTCAACACCATATGATCTTCCTAGTTCCTACATTGCAGCACATTGAGAAGAACATGAGATGAAAAAAAAAGTGCACATAAGTGTGAAAATGCCCTTTGAGCCATATCAAATCACATAGAAAGATTCAAATCTTTGGCAGAATTAAAATTGTCGAAAGTGGCAAAACTACCCTATGGGCAAAGAGTCATTACCCCCCGAAAAGAAAAAAGAAAAAAAAGAAATTGCCTTTGGAGCCTTATCAGGAGAAAGGCCAGAGGCATATCAAATCACACAAAAAAATGCAACATCTTTGGCACAATTAAACTATCAAAGCCAAAATTAACATTAACCAACATTAAATTATCAAAGCCAACATTAAAATGAACATTTAAAAAAAAAATGCCAGGAATAGAAACTTGAGCTTTCTGTATTATACACCAGAAAACTTTAATCTATTGAGCTTTCCGTAAGCTATATATTTTGACTTCTAGTATTGCCCAAAATTGATACTTTTGAGAGGTGATAAGCTAAATATTCATCTAGCTTTCTGTATAGTTTAGGTTCCAGGTATTAAAATATACAAACCAGAAACTTAATTCATAAGCTATATAATTTAGCTCATGGATACTGCTCAGATGTTGGAGGTGATAAGCTGTGCTTGTTTATTCCCAAATCTATTTATCATCCCAATACTGTAAGTCCCAAACTTCATTGTCCTTCATATCCACATTAATATATGTAGTAAAAGCAAATTATAACACATAATCCAATTGTTTCCATTAATTAATTCCAAACCCACAAGTTAACGATTGTGATAAACTCAACATTTATTATTTTCCAATCCCAAATAATCCAACTAACCTATAATCCTCACAATGCATATAGAGTATGGAAAGAGGAATGGCCCATGACCTTACAGGTTTTGAATCAACTAACTGAAGATTTATGCAACTTACTAACGTTTATTCTTCCAACAACTATCAATAGTCATAAAGGGATAAATGCAAAAAGAAACCAAGGGTCCCACGTCAAAGGTGACGTGGGAAAAGTCTGTCCAGCTCTAGTCTTTCGCAATTGCCTTTCTCGTGTTATCTGTGTTGTTGTTTTCATAAACAATAAAAACTACAATATAAGCTAAAACTTGTAGGAAAAATGATATATCAATAAAAGTAAAAGCTACATGATAGGTTATGCGAAATGATAGTAATGAGTATGACATATTTCAACTAAATATACTTCAACCTCACCTAAAACTATAACATGCATAACCATCTTACCTCAATTAGTTTTCTACCACTATCTGCACCTCATTTCTTCATCAAAAACCTATTCACCCTAACGTCTTCTCAATATTCACCGAGAAAACATTATAAAACTTCAAAGTATGACTCTCGAAGAGCCGTCCCCGCTTATGGATGGGCCGTCCAGTAACCTCATCCCCGCTTAAAGGATGTGCTGTCCTATTTATTTATTTTATTTATTGTTTCAAACACAATACACAATTCTCAACTTCAAGTATAACTGTAGTTTATACTTATCAAACTAGTGAAACCAAGAAAGAAAGCATAGTCTAACCCGATAACTTCTACACAAATCGTCGAATCCCTAATCCTTAGAACCACCCTAATCATGACAATTTATACTTCAAAGGGGCATAAATTACAGTATAAAAATTCTGAAATTTTATTTGAAAGAAATCTTTAAAGTTTATGCTAATACGTAATAATACCCTAAATTCCATAAATCCTAACCTTAAGGTTTGGGTCAAACCACAACTTCTAGGCCTCAATTCCACACGATTAGGGTGTTCTAGATGCTTTTGGATCACAACACAATACCTATTTCGTATAGATAAAATCTTAGGGTTTGGACTTTACAATTACCACACAAAAACTCACTTAAGCACTTCATATAACCCACAAAACTTCACAAATACATTATTGGGTTTAACATATATCATACATCCTACCTGAGATAGAGATTGGAGCCCAAAAATTGCAATTCTCGAGCCCCCAAATGGTAGCACAAAATCTGATACGAAAAGGGTTTTGAATCAAAACATGCTAAACTTCGAATAGTATAATAATCTCATGAAAAAACACCGAAATCTTACCGATTGGAGCCTTAAATCAAGGTAGAAAAGCTTCTCCCACAACCCTAGTCTCGTCTTCAGCTACCTCTGATGAAGAACAGAACGTGTTATAATAAAATAACCCTCAAAACTTTGATTTCGAGACTTAAATAGATTTTAGTAATCTGCGATGACCACTCAAGCGGTCTTAAGTTCGCTCGAGCGAACATCGCTCGAGCTCCCCTCGGGTCGCTCGCGCGAACCCCATGCTATTTGGCCCGTTAGGAATATTTTCTGAACCGAGGCCTAAACAACTTCCAAAACTCTCGAAACTTGATCTGATGCCCTAGAACAATATTCCAGGGGTTTCAGGTCATAAATTTTGAATACCCAAGCCCGATTTAAGATTGGATCATAATTAACTAATTAAAATCTGAAATTAAAATGGGTCGAGCCCCTACAACATCCCCCACAAAAAAAAAAAGATTTCATCCCCGAAATCAACGTACTTCAAGGTGGGAATAACTCTAGATACTTCTCTCGAATAGAATACTCCCTCTCCCACGTAGCCTCCTCCTCACTGTGATGTTGCCACTGTACCTTGACATACGACAAAGTTTTACCCCGTAATTCGTGTTCCCTCGTGTCTAGAATTCGTACTGGCTAGTCCTCTTACGTGGCATCCCTATCAACTGTCAAATTCGACCAGTCGAGATAGTGTGCAGGGTCTGGTTTATATTTCCTAAGCATGGAAACATAAAAGACGTTGTGCACCAAAGATAGCTGTGGTGGTAACCCCAGTCGATATGCTATTGCTCTAATCCTCTCTTTCATTAGGAAATGCCCAATAAAGTGTGGCGATAGTTTACCACTCTTCCCGAACCTTATTATCCCCTTCAGTGGGGAGATATAAAGAAATACGTGATCTCCCACCTGAAACTCTAACGGTCTCCGTCTTTGGTCAGCATAACTCTTCTGGCGGCTCTGTGTTGTCGCCAACCGTTGCCGAATAACTGCAATCTTCTCAGTCGTCTCTCGAACGATCTCTGGCCCTGTCAAGGATGACTCTTCCATATCTGTCCAACATACTGGTGATCTACACAGTCTACGCTAAAGTGCCTCAAAAGGCGCTATCTGTATGCTGGACTGATAACTGTTGTTGTAGGCGTATTCTACCATCGGTAGGTGTTCTTCCCACGAACCTCGGAATTCTAACACATACGCCCTCAACATATCCTCAAGTATCTGTATCGTGCGTTTGGACTGTCCATCCATCTGGGGGTGGAAGGCAGTGCTGTACAAGAGATTTATCCCCAAGGCTACCTGTAACCCCTGCCAAAAGCGCAAAGCAAACCACGGATCTCGATCAGATACTATAGAAACTGGTACCCCATACAAGTGAACTATCTTCCCAATATATAAGCGTCCCAACTTATCCATAGAATAAGTCAGGAAGATCGATAGAAAGTGAATAGTCTTAGTCAACCTGTCCACCACCACCCAAATCCTATCATGCTTACGCGGCGACTTTGGTAATCCTATAACAAAATATGTCGTCACGTGTTCCTACTTCCACTCTGAAATCAGTAAAGGCTGGAGCAAGCCTGCTGGCCTCTGAAGTTTTGCCTTCACCTGTTGACAGGTTAGGCACTGTGATACAAACAAATCAATGTCCCTCTTCATCGCTCTCCACCAGAACTATCTACGATTGTTGTGAAACATCTAGGTGCCACTTGGATGCACCGTAATCGTGAGTAGTGAAACTACCTAAGTATATCATCTCGACATGATTCAGGCACAACGATTCTCCCTACAAACCTCAAACTACCGTCCTCGTGAATAGTCCACTTGGAAGCACTATCTCCGTTGTTTAATTACCCTCTAATCACACCACACTCTGTGTCTTCCTTTTGTGCCTCCACTACTCTGGTCACTAGTACTGACTGTGAGTCCACTGCAAACAATGAAATGTGACCTTCTGAGTCATCTAGTAGTAAGTGATAACCGTCAATGTCTTCCATCATCTTCCACTCCTGTACCGCTATACTGGCAAGCATGCCTACTGACTTTCGGCTCAGTGCGTCGGCCACAACATTGGCCTTGTCAGAATGATATTGGAGACTGAAATCATAGTCACTAAGGAATTCCATCTACCTTCTTTGCCTCAGATTCAAGTCCTTCTGGGTGAAAAGATATTTCAGACTCTTATAGTCAGAAAACACTTCAAACCTCTCTCCGTAAAGGTAGTGTCTCCATGTTTTTAGGGCAAAGACAATCGTCGCCAACTCCAAGTCATGAGTCGGGTAATTCTTCTCGTGAACCTCCAGTTGCCGAGACCCGTAGGCTACCACTTTTTTTAACTACATTAACACACAACCAAGACCTTCCCGAGACGCGTCACAACATATTGCATACCATACTCCTCTCTCCGGTATAACCAGGATAGGTGCACAGGTTAGCCTCTTCAATTCCTGGAATGCTTCTTCACAACTGTCGTCCCACACAAATCTGGCAACCTTACGCGTAAGGAGTGTCATTGGTGACGCAAGACGAGAGAAATCACTAACAAACCGGCTGTAGTAACCGAAAAGGCCTAGAAAACTCCGTATCTCAAGTATTGACTTGGGCCGCTCCCAATTCATCACTGCATCAACCTTTGTTGGATCCACTGATACTCCCTCACTTGTCACCACATGCCCTAGAAATTTGACTTCGAAAAGCCAAAATTCGCACTTATCAAACTTTGCATAAAGTTTATGATCCCGCAACAACTGTAGGGAGATCGGTAAATGATCCTCGTGTGCTTCCTCTTATGGGGAGTAGATGAGAATATCATCTACAAACACCACCATAAACTGATTGAGATATTGCCGAAAGATACGGTTCATCAAGTCAATGAAAGTGGTCAGAGCATTGGTCAACCCAAAGGGAATGACCACAAACTCATAATGCACGTACTGGGTGCGAAAGGCCGTTTTCTAGATGTCCTCCTCCCTTACCCTCATCTGGTGGTACTTTGACCTTAAGTCAATCTTCGAAAAGCACGTAGACCCCTTCAACTGATCAAATAGATCATCAATGCGGGGCATCAGATACTTATTCTTTACTGTCACCTGATTAAGCTTGCGGTAGTCGATGCACAAGCGGAGTGAGCCATCTTTCTTATTCACAAATAGGGCCGGCGCACCCTACGGTGACACACTAGGTCGAATGAAACCCTTATCCTCCAACTCCTGTATCCGGACCTTCAACTCAACTAGCTCGGCAAGAGTGAACCGATAAGAAGGCATAGAAATGGGGCCGGTCCCCGGTATCAACTCTATCGCAAACTCTACCTCCTGTCGTGGAGGAAGCTCTAAAAACTCGGATGGAAAGACATCTGGAAACTCACAGACTATAGGAGGGAGATTAGGGGATAAGGGCTGATCCCCATCATGGGTGAGAGCCACAAGCAAGGAACTAAGGTACCCACCATGAAGAGACAAACAAGAAGGTGCTGACCCATCATCCCGATCCCCCACAAAAGAGATAGGCTCTCCCTCAAGCGTGTCAATGGTGACTCGACGTCGGTCCCAGTCAATATGAGCACGAAAGGCTGCTAACCAGTCCATCCTGAGAATGAGGTCAAAGGAACCCATGTCGAGAACTACAAAATCGAACGACAACTGATGATGTGCTATCACAACCTTGCAGGCTTTGTATAACTGGCTAACCATAGCTGTTACCCCAGTCGGGGTATCTACATACAATGTCTGGTTTAACTTCCCCACCTCCAAACCCAAAGATGCTACAAATGCAGATGTAATAAAGGAATGGGATGCCTCCATGTCCATGAGTACCCGTGCACACGACCGGTAAACCAAAAATCTACCTCTGATCACAGATGGTCCAGCGGTAGAATCCACAACTGATGGTGTTGCAGGTACTGCCAACGCTCCTGGTGCCCCTGGTGCGGGACCTGGTCTTCCCAATGTATAAACTCTTCCCTGATTGCCTCCGCTGGCGGTCTCCCATGTTGGGCTGAACTATTTCCCACTCCACTCCTTGGTGCCTGCCCTCTAGCGTGTTGCTGGGACAGTGCTGGTGATCGGCACTCAAAAGTGACGATTTAGACCCGTTAAGTTACACTAAGTTAGCCCCCTTTTGTTATTTGATATTGTGTTTTTGTAGTGTTTTTGTGTTTAAACAGGTTTCGGAGATAAACTGCAAAACTACACCAAAATAACAACAAGACAAGCCAAGAAACAGCACGAGAACAAAAACAAAAAAAATCAAGACAAAAGTTTCGTCCGGATGCACGACATTCCCGTCCGGACGCACTATGACAACTCACGTCCTAAAGAAACGGCAACTCACGGCGATTGACGAAACGGCGACTGACAAAACACCGACTTCCATCCGGACGCACTGCGAGGAGCTGCCGATCACAAAAACATAGATTAGATAACAAAAAAGGGGACTAGGTCAGTGTAAATTAACGGGTCTAAATCATCACTTTTGAGTGCTGATCACACCCCCAACTTATAGTTGGCTAGTCCTTAAGCAAAGCATAATAGGATAGAAGAGAATGGAATAACAGAAAAATATATATACTATACAAACACATAAATTAGCATCATAATCCCAACCCAATAGGCTATCGTATATCATCTGAGAACTTTAAAGATAAACTTGTAAATTTCTGTACTTTCAACTTCTAAACGGAGTAACTTTTAAGCTGTAAAATGATTTGTGATAACTTTCTTAACCTTACACCTGGTGTGCGTGTGAACTCAATTTAATCATTAACATGCATGCTTGTGAATCTAACAAGTTCCAAATAACCAAATTAACCAGATCTCGACTTCAAACCTCACTAAATGTATGCTCAGAATCAATCTCTCAGAGACAGGCTATAATATCACTCGATTAGGGTATGTGACAGAGTTTATGTAAATTAAAATCAAGATATTAGCACATTCCTATGACACTTGAAAAACATAATTTCAAAGAAGTTGACTCAGAATCTCGTGATTGGAATACTGATTCTTGAGAATTTTAATGGCTTCATCAGACTGTACTATCTTTTGGTA
>JAULLD010090963.1:0-12690 GCA_035668095.1 Sarracenia minor
TATGCGTGCACCGCACCAAACAACAAAAATCAAATTTGATTATATATATAATCACATTTTTGTTAATCTATTTTTTTCTTGTACCCGAAAAATTCTCTTTTCTTTTTAAAAATAATTTATTAAAAAATTCCGGGTTGCTACAACATATCCCACTAAAACAGATTTCGTTCTCGAAATCACTGCACCATAACGAGGTAGCACTCCAAGCATTCCCAAATGTTTACTAACCTTGGTCTCATCAGACACCTCGTCAACCAGCCCCGGCCTCACAAGGCGAACTGTCCCCACAATGACGGGCAGTCTCATTAACCAAACAAATGGCAACAACCCGCACACTGCTCCCAGGAGCTTGATGCTCAGAAGCCGAAGATAACTCTGCTGACTGCAAACCCTGCCCCAAACAGGACGAATCCAAACTAGATACGATGAAGACCGAAACTCCAACAAACAGATGTTCTCATTGAAACATGGCACTCCCAAACAGTTTGTCATAACCATTCATACTAGAGGGTCTCTTCGGTTAACCACGGATCCGCAACACGACTATACAAGCCCAAGGATATGCGAGGTAGCATATCCCACAAAAAAGAACTTTTCTTGCACTGTCATTTGATTATGGTTTCAATTCCCCTTTGAATAACTCCACAAATCCAACATACCTATTCCCAGATCTTCCTTCATGTGGACAGACAGCCACAAGCCCCTACCGATCCACGTCAGTTGTCCTGCCCCACACCGTCTGATATCCCACTATGGATTTTCCATCTCGTTGAGATCTAACTCATCCTACTTACGGCCTCACGTTACCCGGACCAAAGAAAAAGATCACCAACCGGAAACAATCAAATCGTTTCAGGTACCTACGTTCATCGTTTGTTTTCCCTCAAGGCATAACCAAGTGACTGTAACACTGCGAAGTAAAATCATGTTTTTTTCATTCATCTTGATGCTTAAAAACTGTTTTAGTCTCTTTTGGAGAAAACCATGTTCGAATGAAAAGATCAGATTAAGACGAATCCCGTGTTACATCACTTGCTTAAACTCCTGAGCCACCAGGTAGACCACGAGGTCCAAAACTCCACTCACTTTACCGGTACCACAACAATATGCAAGCAACAAAAACTCCTAGTTATCCTTTCTAAGGCACCTATCCCACTAACAGGATTCTCAAAACTCAACTCGGACAATCACATAAACTGTAAATGTTCCTACTATAACCGGCTCCCAAACCAAGCCCATCAGAAAGGATCTCACCAGAACCCTATGTAAACGCCATCTAAAGATATCACCCTCAATAGAATTCAACACTTGTACTCCATTGTCAAAAGAGATAGGCAATCTGAATCTTGACACCGAACAATCCAACTATCGCACTACTAAGCCATCGGTCAACCAAAGGTGTACACCATACACCAAACTGAATCCTGAGAGGTTCAGAAGAATTTCACTACCTACCCACACCACTAGTACTTCCTTGAACCTTGTCCCCTAATACGGGTTAAAAGATCCTTGATACTCTATCTCTTTATCGCTCGAATCCATAATTACAACTGGAAATCGTTCCGCTAGAACAACACTGGCAACACCGCTATCTTCTAACTCAATGACATCATAACGTGTCAAAGGAGTAACCAACTAACCCACCATGGAAACCACTATCACTAGGTTCTTGTCATAGAAAAAAAAATCTCTTAGGTTAATTTCACAATCACGGAAGGCAACACCTGCCCTGTTCGTTACAACACCCGAACAACTCATCAAGAGAACCCAGACTGTACAATGGCCACTACACATCTAAAGTGTCAGCAAACCCACCTGCCTCTTGCCGATTCTCACAACCGACATGTAATATTGTTACACAAACAAACATGTTCTCTGAAGACATACTCCCGATACAACACACGGATCAGAAATAGGATATTAACGACAACACAACGCCATCCAGACCACTAAAGGCATCTAACCCTCAAAAGGAGAAAACTCTAAACAAGGTATCTATCTTGAGGGGTCACACCGCATCATCTTCATGCTCCCATCCCCTATGCTCCCATCCACGTTCCAATGTGCAAAACATTCCCATTCATACATACTCTACAATACATGGCTCACGACGCAAAAACAAGGCATAAGAACGCATGACTTATGATATAATATGGCTCACGACGTGCAAACCATCACCTCTACTCTGAGGTTTCCTAAAGCCAACATCTAATGCATAGGTCTACGTGCTCACTGTTAGCCTACACGCCCTACTCTCACAGGTATGGTAACAATCCTACTGCTACGAGCAAGATAATGCATGATATCAAAGTAACAGTTTTATCACGAAACATGTTAACATCTACACTAGTAAGCATGTTAACAAGTCATCACATAACGAGGAGGCTAATTGGAGCGATACCTAAATCCGAACAACTCGTTTGGATTTTTGATTAGAATGAGCTTTCATGAGGCACCAAACTAACCAAAACCCCAAAGTAGTCAGCCAGATGCCAAGGTAAGAAATATCATCCTTAAAGTCCTACCTCTATGCCCACATAATCACGTAACCACATAGCATGCATAAGTCATTTCTCATCATAAGACAAGAATACTAGCATACCCAAGTCATGAATGCAACAGCAAGTCAACTCTCTCAGTATAACACACAACGCTTCCCAAGGTTCAAAGATATTCGAACCTAGAGCTCTAATACCATTTGTAACGACTTGACCATGGGGTGCTAGAAGAACTACAAAACTACGAAGCATCTGATCAAAACCCTCTTTTTAATATAAAAAGAAATTAATTTTCCCAGATTAACCAAAGATTTTATTGGATTTACCCTGATATTGATCACATGTCCAAGAATATAGAGGTACAAACTACGCCCGTTTTAGTATAAAAAAATACCTACAACAAACCACACCACCAGAGATTTTATAAAATTTTGTGTGGATATGTTTGCTTTAGACACTAAAAGCTACTTGTACCTAATAGACAACCACACAAGATCTATATCAAAACTAGGAAGCGACTGCCAACTAAACAGATATAGCTACAACATGTAAACCCAAACCCATACCTGTTCATGCAACCAGAGAGATACTATGCACCCGGATTCCTTAGCAAGCAAACAGTAAATGAAAATAACCTTAACCCCTCATACAACGCATCTAAATAATATACAATCATCCAAATGAAAATTAGGAGCTAATACATGCTCAACTAATAAACCAAGCATCTGCTAAGCTTTCGCCACATCCGTTCTCATCATACTATGCTTCTCCAAGCATACCTATGTTGTTAGAGACAACGTGAGCCACAAGCTCGTAGGTGTTAGCTACAAAAGAGCTAAACATGCTATATGAAGCTGACATGCGATAGGCAAATAAGATTTAAGTGAAACCAGCAAAATACAGTTATCACATTATCATGATTTCTATAAAACCATTTTTATCATAAGTCTAAGCTTTTATACAACAAATGTAAATAACAACCCAAGCATAACCACCTTAACCTTAGACTTATACACTTATACCTCAAGTCTAGACAATATCCACAAGTCTAGATAGCCTAACTTATATATACGTCAGAGTTAAACAGTATAGTCTATAATATATGTGGCATGATGAATGTGCAGAGGAGTAACGTGAAAAAGGTATCACCCAAACCTATAATGTCACCTAGCCACCCAAAAGCACCTACTCCAACATCTCCAAACCGCCACACCCGGCCACAACCAGGGCCCACGATCTCCAGGTCACCGCTCAACGACACTAAGATCATGTGGATCACCATGTCACTAATCAAAGGCACCAAGGTCGCTCACTCGCTACGAATCCGACATCGACATCGGCCATTTCCCGATAGTAAACAGGCCCTCCATGTCGTAGTGATAAGTACCGAGATCCGACCTTTAGGTCACCTCTCAAAGGCACCGAGGTCAAAGATAGCCAATCAGGGCATCAGATCCAAGACCTCCAGGTCGCCACCCAATGGCACCGAGATCGGATTAATCACCCACACTAAACCCCGCATCATCAACACCTCTCTCACAAACTGCCACATCGACACTACTATAACAGGTAATGTGGTGGGGCAATAATCAGGAGATGTACAACCGAAACCACAATGGGGAGCATGGTGCATCATAACAACCAATTGCATATGGAAAGCAAAAGTGCAATAACAGGCACAAGCATGTAACCAGAATCACGATGCTAAAGTAACTATCAATGACACAGCGTATCTAAAGATGTTACAGTAACATCTATCAAGGATATACAAAAACCACCAATGTATATCTAAACAGTAAACACACATCCATAGTAATAATAGGAATAGAGGCCTAGTTCACACTGTCCTATATTCAAACAAGCTATAGCATTATACTCCTAACATAAACATGAAGTAGGAGAAATTCGATCCGAAACCAATTTTGACAAAGTTATCGACTACATATCTCAATCAAGATATTGATTCAACTATATACATATATCGTAAGCTCAATAGTGATACCGCCATCCAAGCAAACAAGCACAACAACAGAATCTCCGTTTAAACAGATACATGTACGAGACTAAAGAAAATCCTAACAAATTATAAATGACGAACAATTACACAACAATATCAAGTCTCATAGACACGGTGCTATACACTCATTAAAGAAGACCGAATCCTAACCATAGATTTATTAAGAAATTCGAAAGCATAAGCATGTTACAATGTCCTTATAAAAAGAGGAAGACCAACAACATTTCAAGAGTCACAACTCTGGATCCGTCCGAATGGAATTACCATCATGACTCACATCGTACGCAAATTAAACATAAAATATGCAAACCCAAATCTGAAAAGACAGATTCTTCACACTCATACTATCAACCAAGGAAATTTAACAGGTTTCCTACAATATCGGGTCTCACAACCGGTAATATGCAAAAAAATAGGCATAACAAGCATACATAATCAAATAACCTTACATACAGTAGGTAAACTTCTAGAGTTGGTTGTTCCCTACTTCACAACTAAGACGATACCCTAAAACCAAGTCCAGTCCATAGCCGTCCTGAGCCAGTCCCGAAAGCGCGTCCAACGGCCAAAAGCAATTTACCAACGTGCGATTTAATTAACGAGGATAAAATCCGATTATCCTAAAATTATCAAATCTTGATCACATGCTATATTATATGCCAATAACACAGAATTGGAGTCAATTTCACAAAATTATCTCCCACAAGCAAAAACCGCCAAATCAGCCCCAAATTCGACATAAAAATCTTAGTTTCTCCAAAATTGAAATTGATCATATCAAAATGATCCTATCATGCCTAGATACTTAGATCTAGGTCCAATTTCATGATCCAATAACTAATTGATCAAGAAAAGCTCAAAATTCCAAAAATGGAGTCGTCAGATTTGGCGAACCTAAACTTCCAATCAATCATGAAACTTCAACAATAATCAAATCGAAATTACTATCAATGTTCTAGGGACCTTGAATCATACCATTATAAAAGAAATCCGAAGAAATAAAGCCAGATTGAAGCAATATCGTCCCCTGAAGCTTGCGGCGTCATGTGGTGGTTTCTCCTCTGTTTTGCGGCTGTTTCTCCCTCTCTCTTCCCTCATCCTCGCTGGCGACGGCACCAAGGGTAGCGCCAGAGGTGGCGCCAAGGGGTGGAACACTAGTGGTGGCCCTCCTCCTCCTTCTTCTTCTTCTTCCCAATTTTCTCATTCCTCCCGTCACTCTTGTTTCGGCTTTCTCTCTCGCCCTCTCTGCCCTGTTCGCGTGCGAAGAGATTATTGTTTTGTTTTTTTTGTTTAAGTTTTATATAAACAGGTAAGGGGTTCCCGTAAAATAAGGTTTTGTTTAAAAACGACTTATTAGTCGGACCCGATTTGAAATGACATGTTTCGGTCTACGGATAAACCAGAGATGCAATCAAGATTTCACCGTTGCCAGTTGAGAAGGTGTTGGTACCCAACTCGTTCTTTCGGTACGAATATCTTTTTTAAAAATTTTTTGTTTAAATAAATTAATTTCGATTTTTATGTATCTTGGAAGATGGAGAAAAATGTTTTAGGGTGATATGGCCGAACTCGATGGAGTTGTCTACGTATGCTTTAGTAGCAATCATACCAATTGTAGTTCGTGCAAAAAAAGCACGATTTGATATCTACATGTGTACCTAGCATGACATCTTTAGATTTTTGAAAATTGGTTTAGTAGAGATGAGATTGTCAAGGTTTGATTGGAAATAAAACCAATTTTAAAGATTTGATTTTCAATTTAATAAAAACGCAGTGTTTCACGTGTTTATTTAGAGAAAATTTGATTCAAACTTGATTCGATAGAAATTGGCATTATCTTGGTTGATTAGAAATATAATCAATTTTAAAAATTGGTGTTGTATTTAGTAGAAAAATAATATTCTCTTAATTATTTAAAAGATAAACTTGGTAAAACATTGATTTATTTTGATAGAAAAATAACATTATCTTGGAGGACCAGACTATAGTTGAGTCTTTGAGGATAGTAGGCTCTGCACATAATTTTATCCAGAACATGGTGTAGATACATCATGGATTTGTATGTATCTAAGTGATCTAGAGGGTATAAGCTCCCTGAATACATCTCCTCTTAGGACATGCAATGTAATGGTACGAACCGTTTCAATTTCATATTTTAAGTAAAACCAGATTTTAAAACTAGCTCCTTGAAAATTTTCATCAAATCGGTTAAAAGTTTTGAATGAATTAATAAAGTTCGATCATAATTTGCGGTCGTTAATTCCAACCGATTGTTCTAGAATCTCGGGAATATTATTTCGGGGTGTTGGGTTAAGTTTCGTGACATTCGGATTGTGTTTGTGACTTGATATTTAGAATTTTGGATCAGGCTCTACAATAGGGGTACGCTCGAGTCCCTTGACCGCTCGAGCTGTTTGCTCGGACCAAAATGTTTTAAAACAATCGCGAAGGTCGGGTTTTATCATATTTTTATAACCATACCTCTCTCTAAGCATCAGTGAAGACTGGAGGCGGTGCTAGTGTTGCTTGAGGAGGGTTTTGGTTGGGTCTTAGGTCCCGTTTGGTGAGTTTTCTTAACTTATTTCATGAGATTCTTGATATACTCTATGTATTTCACATTTTCACCAAAAAAACATTTTCATTTTAGGTGATTGCTGAGATTGGAGACTCGTTTAGGACTGATTTTGCTTCCATTCATCACTTTTGAGATAGGATTTATGCTAATCCTTGAGATTTTATGTGTTATGAGTGGATTATATTCGTTTTGGACTGATTACGGTATATATGCGTAGTAAATCCGAAAATAACCTAACCCTAAGTGTATGTAAATGTGATTGGTTGGATAATCTTGCTATATTATTAGGTTTGAGACTATTTTATCTTGTCAATTTGTCTACTAATTAATGAGAACGAAAATCACATTGTGACCTAGGTTTGGAATTAGAGGTTTTGAGAAGATTTGGAAAAATGCTCAATTTTTTTTTTTTTGGATAAGGAAAAAAAATGCTCAATTGACCATACCATGTAAAATTTGTCCTAGTTAGATGTAATTGGGCCTTATTTGAATTCAAATTGACATTAATATAGCTATGTCATGTATTGATTTGTTGGTTGTATATGTGTTGCAAGATGGATAGGCCTAGGCTTATTCTTGATGTTTAGTTTAATTATGTAGTGAGAGTGTAATTTTGCATTGTATGTGACTTGTTGAGATTGTTGGATGTGGTTATGGTTATGACGACATCGTGAAAGTCAATTGGAGCCCATCCTCTCTATTTTACTCTATGAGTTGAGGACGACTTATCGAAAGTCAAAAAGAGGGACCCACTCCTTCGGTCATAGACCGTAAGTTGGGGATAAGTTGTTGTGGATCCACGGGGATCCCTTTCCCATTGCCTTAGCCCATGAATTGTGAACGACTTTGAGGAAGTCAACAGGGAGTCCACCCTTTCTATCATGGATCGTGAATTGGAAATGACTTCGAGGAGGTTGACGAGGAGCGCACCCTTTCGGTCGCGGACCATGAATTGGGGACGACTTCATGGAAGTCAATTGGACCGTGTGTGGTTACCACCAAGGTAGTAATCACTTTGTTGGTTATGGAAAAGTTAGTATGAAAATTAAATGTTTTAAAAAAATGATTATGCATGCAAGGTTTTGGTTACAAAAACAAGTTTATTTTTTCAGGCTACATGTTTGTATTAATTGTTGCATAATCACCCTCACATAGCATGTATATTTCTTTGATTATCATATTTCCTACGAGTTTTGGCTCATGTGTTGTTTTAAAACAACATTTCAGGTGATAATGGCAACAAAATACTTAAAGGCTAGATGGATGATTGATGTTTTTCCCTTATTACTTTAGATATAGAACTTAGAAGATTTAGATCATGAACTTGTTTTAGTACTACATTTATTATCGAGACATTGGAATATTGTATCACTCTTATGTTTGGTTTTGGGTTATTGGAGGAATATAAGGCTATAAGGCCAAATACATTGATTGCATGCATGTGGTGAGACTCTTGGGTTTATTTTTAGGTACGATTAGTGTATCTTACAAACTCTTGTAGTTGTAAGTTGTTAACTTCCATGTTTATGGTGAATGTTTGAGGATGGATGATCATTTGTTTTCTTTCTTATTGAATGATGGAATGGTGATAAATTCCATGGGTGATGATTGAGGTAGTATTGGGTAGATGTATCCTTGTATATGCGATTGCACAAGTTAGAATTCAGAACACATTTTTAACGATGTTTTCCAAAACCTAAGTGTTGATAATCGGTTTATCTTTTTAAGTGTTAAGCTTGAGAATTCCAACTTGGAAAGCCTCCCCAATGACCTGAACTATCTCAATTATGTCATTTCATGCATGCGAGAATACTAAAATAGGTTTTTATACTAAAAACATGTCGCGGGATTTAGCACAAAAAATGCAGTTTTTGCACAGTCTGCTCGAGTGGTAGTGGGACCACTCGAGCGTTCTCTGTTTATTTAAATTCTCACATTTGTTGCTCAAAAACTAAAATTTTAAGAAGTGTTTTGGGCACGGTTTGGGGACTAAATCAGAGGATTTTGGTCCATGTTGACTTGAGAAGGAAACTTTCATACACATATTTGTTAATTTAATAAAAACTAGAAGTTTTCTTGAATGATAATCGTATAATATCATGTCGTTTATTTCCCAGTGTAGAGGTGATCCGGTTCTCTTCCAGTTCATATGGATTAATAGGTAAGGTTAGAATATTGTTTTAGGTTAGGACGTGACAATATAATAAATGATCTCAACAATTTACCAGGGGACTGATAATGTTTCGGTTTGGAATGGAGATACACTTTCAATTTAAAATATAGATGATGAACTCATTCCCACTCCTAATTCTTGTCTTAAACTAAAAAACATGCTTCATGTTCCTCAAATTAATGCCAATTTACTATCCAATCATCGTCTTGTTGCTGATAATCATTCTCTAATCATCTTTGATTCAATGTCCTTTGTTATTCAGAACAAAACTACAAGACAAGTCCTGCATAGAGGTCCCCTTCTTCAAGGACTTTATCAGCTTCCCAATTTCATTTCCTCTCCATTTCTTGCTTAAAGTGTTCCACCTCCACATGCTCAGCAACTCAGAATGATGTCTATAATAAGCGATTGGGACATCCCTCTTCTCAAACCCGTTCTCAAGTGTTTAGTTGCTTAAATCTTTGTGTCTCTGATAATTCACGTTTGTATGAACAATGCTGCAAGGCTAAAATCCATCGTTTTCCCTTACACACATCGATCACTCTTGCTACTGGACCTTTCACTCCCATCCACAATGATGTCTACTTCTTAATACAAGTATTATGTGTTGTTTGTTAATGATTTCAATAGATTCACTTGATTTGTCCTTTATCTTACAAAAGTGATGTTTTTAACAAGTTCTTAGAGTTTAAATATTTGGTTGAAAATCAATTTCGTACTACTGTTCAGATTTTTTGTAGTGATGGGCATAGTGAATTTATGAATAACATGTTTTAATCCGTTTTCTCCTCTCATTTAGTTATTCACCAAACCTCATCTGCTTTTACTCCATCTCAAAATAGGGTATCCGAACGTAAGCACTGACATATTATTGAGACTGCACGAGCCTTACTTCATCATAGTAAAGTTCCATTATATTCTAGTTTAATGTAGTAGCTATGTCTATATATCTCATCATTCGTTTACCTACCCCTAGCTTACAAAACAAAAGCCCCTTTGAAATACTTTTTCATACTCTTGCAGACTATGCTTTTCTCAATGTTTTTGGGTGCCGCTATTATCCATGGTTGTAGCTTTATCAGTTACATAAATTCCATCCAAGATCTCTTCCATGTGTATTTCTTAGTTGCCAATCCAATATCAAGGTGTATCGCTATTTGGATCCCCTCACGGGTCGAATTTATATTTTTTGACATGTGATTTTTTTTTTTTATGACAGAGGAACCATCTTAAGAAAGAGCCCTTTAGACCCACTCCTGACACGTAAAACTTCCGGATACATGTAATCACCGGCAAACCACATGTATGAGTTAAGTCAAGGCGCTTATAGAGGGAGTCGAACACAAGACCTCCAGGGTTTACAGTTAGTCTTAGTGAAAACCTTAAACCTCTTGGCTACCCTGGCAGGTTGACATGTGATCTTTGATGAATAAAATATTCCTTTTACTAATTCTACTGGTGCAGCTTCTACTAATTCTACTATTGCAACTTCTGCTAATTCCAATACTACAACTCCTATTTGTTTCCCTGGACCCTTACATTTTTCTACTTTATAATCCTCTCCAAATCCTTCCCCATCCACTTCAAATTCTCAAATGTCATATCACCAGTTTCAACCAGTCCACATCTTAGTAAAAATCCATTTCATAGCACCAGTTTCACTCCTCAGCACTAGTCCACGGCACAATTTCAACCGAATTTTGAGCATAATTTCACTGCCCAGTTCAAAAAGATACTCAACGTAATTTTGTTGGAGTGGTCACAGCGGAAGTTTTAAAATCATTTTGATAACGCGTTTCTCACGAAATATTACATAGATATACGACAGGGACAGAACTATACCTATTAAAACTTGTCGAAAAGTTTCAAACTTTGTTCCACGATATGAACAAGACGACCACACGTTCTTCTTGTTGGATTCAGAAGCGTATCATTTTAAAAAATCTGAGTGGTGCACTTTTTTCACGAAAATAAAATACATTCTAATCTAATGAATAGAAATATACCCATATGAGATTTGTCAAAAAATCTCTTAGTTCCTTGAATCTGTAGGAGAGACCACCACCGAAACTTCTCACGTATAACCCTTGCATGTATCGTCTCCGGTGAGTGGGCACCGATCCGAAGCGATTCCTTAGGCTTCAACACACTATCTTCTTCACTCTAATAATCCTCAAAAGAAAGAATAAGGGAGAGAAAAAGAAGTAACCTTATTGTTCTAGGGTTTATGGAGAAAAAAGTTATATCCAAGATCATCCCTTAATTCTCCATAATAGATGAATATATATCCGTATGCAATAATTAGGAAACAAGACTAATCTCTTCCCTAAAAATAAGCATAGAATATTCCCCTTAATCTCCACCAAGGGCCGACCCTAATAAGAGTATAATATATTTATTTTAGTTGTATTTTTAGTATAATTAAATTACACTAAAAATATATCAAGTATATATTTAATTGCCAAAAAGGAAATTACCAGTATACACTTAACAAAAATAAATAACATTCCCATATAAGTCATGGCCGACCACCCTTAGGAAATTTCCTAAAATACCTTTTTTCAATATTGCCTCTAACCATTTAATTTAATATCTCGAACGTCCAGGCGGTTAAATCCGATGATCGAATTAAATTAAATAAAATCAAAACCTACCAATAAACTCGTGCGCATAAAAGGGCTACTATCTATGATGTACTGGCTTTTGGGGTTTTCCACCGGCTGACTCGGTAGTTTGCCTTTCTCTTGATGACTTAAGGCAGTTGCTAACTGCCCAATTTGGATCTCTAATTTGGAAATAGACTTGGAGTTGGAAGTCACAAGTTGAGTTCTTCTGTCCAATTGTTTGACTTTCATATGCAAATTTTGTAAGGCTTGCAGGACTTTCTCCTCAAACCCTGAGGTTCGAAGAGGAGCTGGAGATTCTTACAGAGGAGCAGAAGTCCTGTAGGCTGAAGGGTTATAATCGTTGGAGTATACAGGCCTAGGCTGTGGGGTTGACATGCTACCTTAATCTGGGTGTTGTTGTGAGGGAAAATTTGAATTATTTCTCCATCCCCGGTTTTAAGTGTTAGAGAACATGTCATTCACCGGTCGAGGGAATCCTTGTGCTACATTGACTTGATCTTGCACTAACTCTTGGTATTGTGCAATGGCTGGGTTGTCCGAGACAAAATGGGTCGGATTGGTGCATAGTACGCATGGACCTTGAAAGGTCTTCAGCGGGCCAGAGGTAACAGGGTTCTGCCCATTAGACATGAGCTGGGTTAGAGTTTGTGTCAAGGTGGCCACTAGGTTGGGAATTTATGGTTGTGGGACCTCATATATGCTACGTGGCGTTTGGGAGAAGGTAAGGGTGTTGCCAATACGAGACACTGAAGCTTGGTGTTGGGAGTTATCACTCAGTTGTTCAAAAAGCAACCATGCCT
>JAULLD010093150.1:0-12623 GCA_035668095.1 Sarracenia minor
GAACCATCACTTGTACTTACAGACCATAGTCAAGGGGTAGAGCTCCCAATAAATTCCCAAGAATTATCGCTCAAACTTACGGGCAACAACCGATGGGTAGAGCTCCTGACAGGTTCGCTATGAACCACTACAATGCAATCGCATATCACCACCTCGCAACCCCACAACGGCTATAATTGTCACAATCCACACAACACAAGGATATGACAAGGATGAATGTCAATAAACAAATAAGACAAGGGTAAGCCTAAGTTAACCCATGATACATCACACATCCCGCCAAATCCCCAACAAATAACTTATCCATGTTCTTGTCAATTGACACTCACATGAGTTTCAATTACATATATTTAATGTCAAATCCATGATTATAAAATCAATTAATCACTTTCCTTAATTTTCAAGCAATGCCCAATTTCATGCCCTAGGTTTAAAACATGATTTTTGTTTTACTCAATCAATCTTCAAACTGACAAGATAGGAATGTTCCCAACATGCTAGAATAGTTAGGAAACTAACTTATTTGCATATACAAACACTTAGGGTTCGGTCAACTTGGATATCGCTGTTAGGGTAGTATACTTAAAAGCCATGCTTTTATGTATTTTATTATATGGGATCCTTGGAATATTAATGAGAAACAATTCAGATGCATTTTCATTTACTGTTTCATATCCTTTATATGTATGACGTATTATGGTCAGTCCGTATATCTTATCCAGTATTTGACTCGTCCCATGAAGCAGGGAAGATCGGGTCAAAGGTTCTAAAATAATATACAGGCAGACTCACAATTGCAATGGACCCGAATAATTTATTGGTACGATTGTAGCACATCATTCGAGTAGCCGGTCTTGGCTAGGTCTAACGAGTCAAATTCTATTCTGGGAATTTGATGTTTGAGCTCGATGTGTTAGTACACTGGGAGTGTATTGAGCAGGAACATTAGGATGATCAATTCTATACTGACTTTATGAATTGATCTACATCCTATATTATCATGTATTACACGTACTCTTAATCCCGACGTGATTGATCAAATCATGTTCGGATCATGCGCAGTGTTTTGAGTCACCAATGGCTGAGATTTCGATATTGAGATCAATATGACTGTTGGGTTGGGTACTGTCTTTATTTGATCGATTATTGGTAATCAACTGACGGAAACCACGTCCAACTTAGGTAGAGGAGTTCCCCCTCGTGTGCTTTGCTTATAAGTTTGACTATGCCAAATATGTACAATGGATCGTTTGATCTGGCATACTCAATAAATTTAGCGGTGCGTTTGCGAGGAAAAGAGGATTATCAAACCAGGTCAGTAACCTAATTCGATTATCAGGAATCCACATCTTAAAGGTGGAGAGACTACGGTACAGATGATAATTGGAAACTCGAGACACAAATGGAGTTAAGGCCGGGATTTCAGTCAGGACCTTTAGTGGTATAATTCCTGGTTCATGCAAGAATAGATCTAACTCGGGGGTTGAGTTAGGGATGTCTGATTTTCTCATACGGTTAGCATGAGTCCTATACTTCCTTTTGACCCCTCACATAGCCCGGTTATATGCATGGAATAATTCTGGTTGGTTTCGATAATTACTTATTTTAATTCGATCGTCGGTTTTTCGCCGGGACGATCGGGGTATTAAATTAAATAATTAGGGGCGTTTTTGGTATTTGGCACAACTAGGGATTTTATCCCAAGGTGGACGGTCCTAGGGAATATTATTACATAATTATTTTTTATTAAAGATATACTTTGTATATCTTGGAAACAAAGGAATAAGGAGGATAATACTTTTTGGAAAATTTTTAGGAGGAAAATTAGATTTTCTCTCCTTCTCTCCTCTCCCTATTGACTGACCATTATACTGTATTTTATGTATATTATTTTATGTATATATTATGTATTATATATTTTGGAAAGAGATATATACATATCTCTAAAAATATATATGTATTTCTATATCATAAAATGGATGAATATAATATACACAAGATATAATTTTTGTTCCTAGAGAATACCTAGCTACCGGCCTCCCCTCTCTCCCTTTTGCATATTTTTTGCATCTTTGAGGGTTGGTTTGCAACGTGAAACCAAAAACAAGAAGGAGCCTCGATTCGAGACAGTGCCCACACTCCGTAGTCGTTGTAGCGCATCTGGGATATATGCGGGAAGACTTTAAGGTTGTCTTGCCTCAACTTGTGGTTCTTAGAAACTTTAATATAAATTTTTAATTGGTAAATCTCTATCTTATAATTGATATCTGTTTTCTTTTTTTATGAAAAATGTGAGATTACGAGTTTTGCGGCCCCGTAATTGATCCAAAATGATTTTAAAAACTTCCGCTGCGCCGACTCTAACAAGGGTAAGTGTTTTTATTGTCAGAAATTGGGACACTGGAAGAGGGACTGTCCTGACTGCAAGAACAAGGAAAATGCAAGTATTGCTTTCTCTTTTATAGTTGAATCATGTTTAGGGGTTGTATCTACAAGAACCTGGTGTGTAGATATGGGACCCACTAATCATGTCTGCAATTCTTTACTGGGATTCCAGTTCACCAGGCAGCTTAAACAGGGTGAGATATATCTATAGTTAGGGAATAACTCCCAGGTCTCTCCAACAGTAGTGGGAGATGTGGTTCATTATTTTAGTAGGAATAAAAGTTTACTTTTAAAGAAAATTTTATTTGGAAGAACTTAGTTTCGGTTTCCTGTTTGGGGAATGATGGATATTTAGATTCTTTTAATAAATATTATTGCAATATTTTGGTTGGAAAACAATTTATCTATCGTGGTACGTTGGAAAATGCTCTTTACATATTGCACCCTATTATTCCTACTGTTAATAACAATGAGGCGAATAACTTATGTATGTTACCACTAAAAAGGAAAGATTCTTCCTTGAACCAAACACTACTTTAGCACTTTCGTCTAGGTCATCTTAATCTAAAAAGGATACAAAGACTGTGGACCTTTGAGTTCATTTGATGTGGAGGCAATTCCAGTCTGCGAATCCTATTTAGAAAGTAAGATGACTAAGACGCCATTTACGGCCAAGGGACTTAGAGCCAAAGAGGTGTTAGAGTTGGTTCATTCTGATGTATGTGGTCCCATGAACATCAAGGGAAGAGCTGGCTATGAGTAATTCATCACTTTTATTGAAAATTACTCTAGGTATGGATACATTTACCTGCTTCATCGCAAGTATGAGATCTTTGCGAAATTTAAAGAGTTTAGGGCTGAAGTTGAGAAGCAGACAGGTAAAAGTATCAAAACCCTACAATTTTATCATGGTGGTGAATACCTTCTTGGGGGATTCAGAGACTATTTATCGGAACATGGGATTACATCCCAGTTGTCTGCATCCGGAATGCCCCAACAAAATGGTGTGGCGGAAAGGAGGAAAAGGTCCCTTAAAGAGGTGGTAAGGTCTATGATGAGTTATTCAGATTTACCATATTCGTTTTTTGGGATATACATCAGAGACAGTGGCATATATTCTGAATTTGGTACCTACTAAGACAATTTTCGGTACCGGTTTGAAATTGTGGACTAGGCGTAGACCAAGTCTTAAACATTTCCGGATATGGGGTTGCCCAACACATGTATTGGTGGGAGATGCAAGTATGGTGGAACTTAGGATGGAAGTCTGTTTCTTTGTAGGGTACCCCAAAGGAACCAAGGGTTGTTTATTCAATAATCCTAAGAGTTAGAGGGTATTTGTTAGTACAAATGCAAGATTCTTGGAAGAGGATTATGTGATAAGCCACAAACCTCGATCACAAGTTGTTCTAGAAGAGGTTAGGAATGAAAATATGGTACAATAAAAAATTATACCTGATGTACGGAATGAGACACCACCTATCGCGAGTACGCAGGAGGGTCCTCGTCGCAGTGGGAGGGTTGTTCGTCAACCCAAGAGGTTCATGTTCATGGAACAGTCACTTCACAAGATCCTAGAAGAACTTGATACCGAACCCAGGAACTATAATGAGGCACTTCAAGGCAAGGATATGGAAATTATGACAAAAGGCTATGGAATCTAAGATAGAGTCTATGTACTCAAATCAAGTCTGGGAGCTTGTAGTTTTATTAGATGAGATAAAACCCATTGGGTGAAAATGGATCTACAAGAAAAAGAGAAGAGTAGATGGGAAGGTGGAAACCATCAAAGCTAGGCTTGTTGTGAAGGGGTTTACTCAGAAAGAAGGGATCGATTATGAGGAAACCTACTCACCGGTAGCCATACTTAAGTCTATTCAGATTCTCTTATCCATTGCTACTAATCTCGACTATGAGATTTGACAGATGGACGCCAAGACAGCTTTCCTTAAAGGAAGTCTTGACGAGAGCATCTATATGATGCAGACAGACGGGTTCATAGAAAAGGACCAAGAGAACATATTATGAATGCTTAAGATATCCATTTATGGACTTAAGCAAGTATCAAGGTCTTAGAATACTCGATTTGACCAAGCGATCAAAAGCTTCGACTTTGATCAGTGCCCTATCGAATATTGTTTGTACTAGAAGCATGATGGAAACAAGGTAGTGTTTCTAGTCATCTATGTTGATGACATACTCCTTATCGGCAATGATGTGGGGCTGTTATCTTCGGTAAAGGTAAGGATTCTAGTCAATTTGACATGAAGAACTTATGAGAACCAGGCCAAATCCTTGGGATCAACCTCTTACGAGATTGATCACATAGGATGTTCGGCTTATCCCATGCCCATTACATTGACTTGATTATTGCTCGTTTTGGCATGGAAAATTCCAATAAAGGATTTCTTCCTTTTCGACATGGAATCACTCTATTTAGGGATCAGTGTCCTAAGACACCTAAGGAGATAGAGAGGATGAGAGGCATCCCTTATGCTTCAGCAATAGGGAGTCTCATCTATGTCATGCTTTGCACTAGACCCGATATCTGTTATGCTGTTGGCATGGTCAGCAGATATCAATCTAATCCAGGGGAAGAGCATTGGACTGCGATCAAGAATATACTCAAGTACCTAAAAAGGACAAGGGAGTATATGTTCGTATACCAAGCTGATAGTCTTGTACCCTTGGGGTACACTGACTCTAATTTCCAGGCGGATAGAGATTCTAGGAGGTCCACCTCTTGCTATGTGTTTACCTTGGAAGGAGGAGCCATCAGTTGGAGGAGCGTCAAACAGTCTTGTATTGCTGACTCCACCATGGAGGCGGAATATGTTGCAGCTTCAAATGCTGCTAATGAGGCAGTTTGGCTCAGGAACTTCTTACTGGACTTGGATGTGGTGCCTTCAGTGCAGTCACCCATTGTACACTATTGTGATAACAGTGGAGCGGTTGCAAAATCGAAGGAACCTAGAGTTCACGAAAAGGGGAAGCACAGAGAGAGGAAGTATCATCTCATCCAAAAAATTATGTAGCGTAGTGACGTGGTCGTTTCCAATATAGCATCTATGGAGAACCTTGTGGATCCTTTTACAATGGTGTTGTCTAAGAAAGTCTTTGATAACCATGTAGAAGGGTTATGTGTTAGATGTGTACCTGCATGGCTTTGAGTATGAGTGGGAGATTATCAGGATAGTATACTTAAAAGCCATGCTTTATGTATTTTATTATCTTTGATCTCTGATGTATTAATGAGAAACACTTGAGATGTATTTGCATTTATTGTTTCATATCTATTGTGTGTATGATGTGTGAATGCATAGCCTGTACATTTTGTCTAGTATTTAACTCGGTGCATGAAGTGCAGAAGATTGGGTCAAAGTTTCTGACAAATATACATGTGTCCTCACAAATCGCAATGAACCTGAACAATCCATTGGTACGATTATAGCACATCGTTATAGTAGCCGGTCTTGGCTAGGTCGAACAAGTCGAATTCCGATCATGGAATTTGATGTTTGAGCTCAGTGTGTTAGTACACCTGGAGTGTATTGAGCAGGATCATTAGGATGATCAATTCTATAATGACTATATGAATTTATCTACATCCTATATTATTATGTGTTACACGTACTCTTCATCCCGACGTGATTGATCAAATCATGTTCGGATCATGCGCAGTGTTTTGAGTCACCAATGGCTGAGATTTTGATATTGAGATCAGTATAACTGGTGGGTTGGATATTGTCGTTATTTGATTGATGATCGGTAATCAACTGACGAAAATCACGTCCAACATAGGTAGAGGAGTTCCCTCTCGTGTGCTTTGCTTATAAGTTTGACTATGCCAAATTTATACAGTGGATCGTTTGATGCGGTATACTCAATAAGTTAAGTGGTGCGGTTGCAAGGAAAAGTGGATTATCGAATCGGATTGTCAGTAACCTAATTCGATTATCGGGAATCCATATCTTAAATGTGGAGAGAGTACAGTGAAGATGATAATTGCAAACTCGAGTCATAAATCGAGTTAGGGCTAAGAGTTTAGTCAGGACCTTTAGTGGAATAATTCCTGGTTCGTGTGAGAATGGATCTAACTCGAAGGTTGACTTAGGGATGTCTAGTTTTCTTGTACGGTTAGCCCGAGTCCTATACTTCCTCGTGATCCGTCATGTATGCACATGTTTTGTTGGCTTCGGTTTTTATTTAATTTAATTCGATCGTTAGATTTTTCGTCGGAACGGTAAGCGTGTTAAATTAAATATTCAGGGGCATAATTGGTAAAGTGGCAATTTTGGAAAATCCCTTAAGTGGCCGGCTCTATAATGCGAGATAATGAATTAATTATGTTAATTGTATATTCTATATTACAAATTTTCCAATGGTATATACACTTGAAATATTTTTAATGTATTGGAATATATTAAAAATGGAAGCGAAATTAATTCTCCATTCTCTCTCTATGGCCGACCCTAGGTGGAGATTTATTCCATTAGTCTTGTATTTTTATTTAATGCAAGGAAGAAAGGTGATATGGAAACATATCTCTTGATGCATGAATAATATATACAACATTTTAAGAGAATTAATTTACTCTCTTGAAACCCACTATTGCCGCCATCCCTCTCTCCTCTCCTTGTGATTTTTGAGTATTTTTAGGAGAGCATTCAAGTGTGTTTGAAGCCTAAGGACTCGATTCGAATCGGTGCCCACACGTCGGAATCGAGACGTGCGTCGGGTCACACGTGAGAAGGCCACTGGGTGGTCTCGCATCACTACGTGGAACACTAGAAACTTTTCTACAAGTTTCGTAAGGTATATTTCGATCCTAATTCAAAATCTCTTTAGCATTTTCATGAAAAACGAGACGAGACTTTTTTTACGGTCACGTCATTGTCAATCCAACAATTTTTTTAAACTTCTGCTGCGCCGACTCTAACATATCTACTGGCGTCACTCTTCTAGGATGAAACGGTTGACCTGAACGTTAGAATACCACCAAAGCTCGACTACTCTAACTATTTCCTTGCTAGTCTCACTCTCTAATGGAAATGCTATATCAGAATTGTTTTTTTCTTAACATAATGTGGTTCCTATATAGAACTCAATGACTGTGGAGGTTATAAATTTTAGAATAAAGAAGGAAATCAATAGGGCCATAATATTTTGGGGTTTACACAAATGAATCAATGAATTCACAATAAATTCAGCTGTTACAAATATAGAATTCATAACAATCTCCCCATGAATGAAATTAGCGGGAATACAGACTCAGAATATAAAGCTGACTACGAGAGATAGACAACTAAAAATTCCTGCATAGGATAGGTAGTGATTAGCCTTGAACCTTCCCTTGTGAGAACCTATCGAGTTTACTGACAGACAAGTGGGTTGTACCGCGTTGAACTGTGCCTCCTTAGCAATAAATCGAGGCAACATGATTCACACAAAGATTTTTACAACGAAGATTTAGTTTTTACGGTTGTGTTTATTTTGTCTATGAAACACTCTTCATGGTTTTGCAAGTATTTTCTCGAGAATTTTGTCTTCCTAAATTCTCAAAGAATCGGCCCCACTTCATACTCACATAGGTGACTTTTATTCAATGACATTTCTCTATACCTACTTGGCTCACTAGTTATTCCTAACATTTTCTGTATATATTTTCTAGTCATACGTGATTTAGTCCCAAATCGAGCATGATCTCAAACGGAATCATTCTTAAGATTTCAAGCAAAATAACATAAAAGACATACTTGGTAGTCCAAAAAATACATATTATTCATAACTTTTAACGATTGCTAGATACGGAAATTTCAAAATGAAATTACATAAATTGAAATGAATAGAAATGCAAATCGAGTCCTGCAAACGCAGTCTTCTTAAGGTTGATTCGCCGTCTACCACAGGTGTCACTCTCCTTGGATGAAATGGTTGACCCGAAGGTTGGAACACCACCAAGGCTCGACTACTCGAACTATCTCCTCATCAGTATCTCTTTCTCTAGAAAATGCTATATCAGAATTGTTTTTTGCTTAACAGAATATAGTTCTTATATAGAATTCAAAGACCATGGACGTTACAAATTCTTGAATAAAGAGGGAAATGAATAAGGTCATAATATTTTGGGGGTTACAAAAACTAGCAAATGAATTCACAATGAATTATGTTACAAATGAAGAATTCCTAACATAAATGTGTATATATATATATATAATCATCCAAAATATGTCCCAATGGTAACGTCAAACATTCAACTTTAAGTCTCTAAACGTTTCTGTATCTCATAACTCATTAACTACATATCCAAATATAAGTAACAGGACCTTATGGTCTTACAACATGCTTTATTATGAAATGTAACTCTAGGCTCGTAGGGATCAAATCCTAAGACTCAATTATGTTTCTTGCCTTATCAATCATCATGCTTCACATTAGTGCTTGAAATTGTTAGGCGTGAAAACTGTTAGAGAAGCTGATAAAGTGAGCCTATCATTAGTTGATCATGGTAATAAGGGACCCAACGAGAACAAGTTAGTTGTAAGAGCAGAGTTAGTAAGTTGGTTAGGCAATTACAAAAGTAGTTTGACTAATATGGGATATGAGCTGCTGTGTATAAAAGGAGTTTTGGTTTTACATTTGATATCAATGAAAATTAGTTTCAAATCAAGAATTTTTCACATGGTATCAAAGCTAACAGTACTCTAACGCGCGGTTTCGTTCTCTTCTCCTTCAATACTTTAATCGCAAGTTTGTCTATTCCTGCAATCATAACTCTACTAATTTCAAACCTTAGTTCTTTGATAACTGTGTGATTAGATTCAACGAATTTTGCTATCTCGAGAAGGCAGTTGCAGAATGTCCTTCGAGCAACTAGTCTGTTACGATATGTTGATCAATCACATGATACTTCATGTGAGACAATCAAAGATGATGAAGGTAATGGAATTCAAAATCCCGAGTTCTTAGTTTGACAAACCTTAGATGCTCAATTGTTGAGTTGTATTGTTGCAACTCTTTCACCATCAATCTATGCCTCAGTAATTGATTTAAACACATGTCAAGAAGTATGGGTGTCACTAGAAATGAGATTTACATCTCTTTCTAGATCTCAAATACAACATTTGAAGAACAAATTTCAAAACGTTAAAAACATGATCCATAGACAAATTTATTTCAAAAATTAAAGATTTATTAGAACAATTGGCCATTACTTTGGCTCATGTTAATGATAAAGACTTAATCTTATACACCTTTAATGGGTTACTAGATGAATACAATACCTTTAAGACTTTTGTGCAAACCAGATCTAGAATTATAGCAATCGAAGAACTAATAGGTCTACTTAAAGCAGAGTCAGTGCATGTCGAAGAAGTGATCAAGACTCAAGAAAGTCATTTAGCCTTCCAATCAACAAGGTCGAACTCCCAAAGTGACTACTTCAGACGAGATTTGTCAAGCTCTAGAGGAATATATGGGCAAAGAGGCAACTATCGAGGAAGCTTTAACAGGGGAAGAAGATCACGATCAAATATTTCATCTAATCTGCCCCCTTCTTTGGTGAATAATGGACCTATGGTGTGCCAAATTTGTGGATGCAATAATCATACTGCCTTAGACTGTTTCTATCACCATGATCCTAACTATTCCACTTCAAACATAAATGGTATGCCCAACTTTAACAACAATAATACAAAAGCATACCTGAGCACCTCCCACAAGGCTGAATCACCATAGTAGTTTCTAGATACTGCAGTCACCGACCATATAGTGGGCAATGGAGCTACTCTACATATCTAAAACATAGGTGGTGGGCTACTTGATACACCTCATTCACTCCTTTAACTTAAAAACATTCTGCATGTGCCTCTTAGTAATGCTAAGCTTCTGTGAGTCCATAAGCTAGCTGTTAATAACAATTGCGTGATTGGTTTTAATGTCCAATCATTTGTTATTAAGGACAAACCAACCAAGCACATTCTGCATGAAGGCTCCCTTATTTGAGGCATATATCAGATTCCTCACCATCCTTATTAGTCATCAGCTTATACTTCTTTGCTTTGCAAGCGACCAACCAATCTGTACCAAGTGTGGCACAGAAGACTTGATCATCCCTCTTTCAATAAATTATTTAGTGTCATGTAAACTCTAAAATTTTATGTACCTACTAACACACAGTCATCGCTATGTGAATAATGCTGCGTGGCCAAGAGCCACGGGCTGCATATTCCAAAATCTAGTTTGGTTGTTAAAACTCTATTGCATCTTGTTCATAGTGATGTTTGGGGACCTTTTTCTACTACTAATTCCGCTTTCAAGTATTATGTACTATTTGTAGATGACTTTAGTTGATTTGCATGGATTTTTCCTTTAGCTTACTAAAGTGAAGTTTATGACAAATTTATGGAATTCTATGTTTTTGTGGAAAAATAATTTGGCACTCCTGTTAATATTCTTAGAAGTGATGGTGGTGATGAGTTTGTTAATATCAAATTCAAGAAATTCATTTTTTCTCAAGGCATATCTCATCAATTAACTTGTCCTCATATTCCATCACAAAATGGAACATCTGAACGCAAAAATCGTCATCTAGTTGAGATAGTAATTACCTTGCTTTAACAAATCAGTGTCCCTAAAAAATATTGGTTTGATGCCTTACCCACTTCGAATATCTAATTAATTGTCTCCCAAGCTCTGCTATAAATAACCACTGTCCATTTGAGAGATATTTTCATCAATAACTAGATTACAAGTTCTTGAAAGTGTTTGGTTGTAGATGCTTTCCTTGGCTTAAGCCATATCAGTCCAATAAGCTTACTCCCAAATCAATTCCATGTGTGTTTATTGGCTACCATTCTTATGCCAACGGCTGTAGGTGTCTTGACCCACAAACTAACAAAGTCTATGTCTCACAGTATGTGGTATCTAATGAAAAGTATTTTTCTTTTCACTCTACCTTTGTGCCATCTCCATCTCCTACTTCTCATAAGCCTGTGTGGACATTTAAACCATCCCATTTTATCTATATAGCTATTCCTTATCAGTCCAACTCTCAGCGTCCCGGTTCTTCTTTGCCTAATTTTTCATTACCCTCTCTAGATGTCTCTTCAACTCCCAGTCCACTCATTTCTCCTCAAGCATCCACTCAATCACATCCTTATGCTACTGCAACTACTCAACTTAGTATTCAATCACATCCCTCTGCTAATGCAACTACTCAGCCTAGTACTCAATCCCCTGCATCTACTCCAGGTTCCTGTTAACCGAGTCCTAGCACAACACTTTTCGCTCCAAATTTTACTATCATCTCCTCTCCTTCATTTTTCTAGCAGTCCACACCTCATTTCTTTGACAATTACTATTTTACCTCCACCTTGTGTAACTAAAACTCATCCTATGTTAAAGAGGTCAAAGACCTCCACTCTTACCACGTGTCTCTCTACCATTAATAGTAGCCCTTCCTCATTTCCATTCCTCCCTTCTTCTCAGCCCATTGAACTAAAAATAGTGGCTGAAGCTTTAAAATCACATGTTTAGGTTTCTTCCATGAATGATGATCTAGCTTTCTAAGCGCAAAATACTTGGTCTCTAGTCCAACCACCTCTCAATGCCAATGTTGTCAGTTGCAAGTGGGCTTTCAAAATAAAACAAAATGCCGATGGCTCCATTAGTAGATATAAAGCTTAGCTTATTGCCAAATGCTACAATCAAGAGAAAGGTGTAGATGATACTGAGACCTTTAGTCCAGTGGCTAAACATTCTGTAATTCGTATTTTCCTCTCATTGCCTTGTCATCTAAGTGGACCATCAAACAACTTGATATCTCCAATGTGTTTCTTCATGGTAAGATGGAAGAGGAAGTTTATATGAAATAATGATCGGCACTCAAAAGTGACGATTTAGACCCGTTAAGTTACACCAAGTTAGTCACCTTTTCTTATTTAATATCGTGTTTTGTAGTGTTTTTATGTTTAGACAGGTTTCGGAGACAAACTGCAAAACTACACCAAAACAGCAACAAAACAAGCCTAAAGACAGCACGAAGACAAAACAAAGAAAATGAAGAAAATCAAGGTTCCGTCCGGACGCAATCCATTCCCGTCCGGACGCGATGTGACGATCTGACAAACGGCAACTAACGACGACAGATCAAACGACGACCAACCTGACGACGACTCACGGCGACTTCCGTCCGGACGCGCCGCGACTTCCGTCCGGACGGACCGAGACAAATTCTA
>JAULLD010095343.1:0-12618 GCA_035668095.1 Sarracenia minor
ACTTTGTCACAAATTTTCCAATAAATTAGATTATTAAAATAATAATTAAATACCCTAACACATGGTATCGGATTTATATTGTTTTAACAAGCTTCCGTGGCAGATCCACCCATAATTACTTCAGTTCTTCCATCAAAAGTTACTTACCTTATCTCGAATCTAAATTCTGTAATTACAGTGAAACTTGACACTTCCAACTATGTTGTGTAAAAGAAACAAGTACTGAACGTATTTCGTGCATCCGGATTGCTTCAATTCATAGATGGTTCACAATCTTCTCCACCTATAGAAATCATCGATTCAACAGGGAAATGTATTCATAATCCCGAGTTCTTAAAATTGAAAAGTATAGATGCACATTTACTAAGTTGCTTGATTGCAACACTTTCACATGTTGTGTTCATCAGTTCTTCACCTAGAACAGTCTAGAGAAGTTTGGCTGTATTTAGAGAGAATATTTTCATCTGTCTTGTTCTCACATACAACAATTGAAAATAAAACTATGAAGTATAAAGAAATGATTAGATAGAGTAGAAGACTAACTTACTCAAATCAAGAATATCTCTGATTAACTAACAATAATCTGTGCCAAAAGATACCATGTTGCTTGCATTCAATGGATTGCCATACTAATATAATTCGTTTAAACGAGAACAAAGTCTGGATTCATAACTATAGAAGAATTTTCATCACTTATAATTTCAATAGATATCCATGTTGAAGCTATTGTCAACAAAAAGTTTGATTCCTAGTCTAAAATGACCATAGTATATAATGTCATGAAAACACATCAGAATAGCAAATTGTTAGCCTAAGGGTTATTTAATCAACTTCCTATTTTGATTTTGAACTATAACAACATATTGATTTGGTGTTTACTAATGCATGTGTATGAATTAAAAAGTATTTTCAGAATTTGTAGGCACTAAAAATCAAACAAAATGAAGTTCAAGTGTATCAAGCCTTGAAGTATACAAAATAGTTTTTGAGTTAACACAGTAATATTAAGATTTCTAGTTTTAGAAGAAAAGTGTCGACACCAACAATTACTGAGTCGACACAATGGTAGTGTTATGGCACGAACCATTTCAATATCAAATTTTAAATTAAACTGGATTTTATAAATAATTCATTAAAGATTTCAAAAACCCGGTTAAAATTTTCAAACGAATTAAAATTCGATCTTGATTCAGGGTCGTTGATTCGAACCAATGGTTCTAGAACCTCGAGAATATTATTCCGGGGTGTTGGGATGAGTTTTGGGTCATTCAAATTGGAAATGGGCCTCGATTTTTAAACATTTCGAACTGGGCATACAATAGGGGGTCGCTCGAGCGACCCCCAGACCGTTCGAGCGACCAATCAGGGACAGACTGGTATAAATGCGACGTTATGTCACGTTTTTGTTATATTCTAACCCTAAATCACTCTAAACACGTTAGAGGAGGTTGATAGGCGGTGTTAGGGTTGTTGTGGGGTGCTCCTACCTTGGTTTTAAGCTCCGTTTGGTAAGAATACATGACTTATTTCATAAGATTTAAGTTATATTCAAGGTAATGCATGTTTTCACTGAACCATTTTCGTTATAGGTGCTTTTGACAAGGGTTAGGGTTCAGGACAACTTGTTTAATTGAGGCCTCTCACACTTGATTTGAGGTAGAATTTATGCTAATCCTTGACTAATGATAGGTTATGTGTTGTATAATCCGTTTTGAATCGATTTATGCGGATTGTTATGAAAAATCCAAAAATTAATTTATCCTTGGTACCTAAATGCATGGTCATATTGATGTTTATGGTATGTTAGCATGCAATAGGGTGTCTTATCTTGTCAATTTAATGACTAATTCACTAGACCAAAATCATGTTTAACCTCGGGTTTGAAATTTGGAGATTTTGTGAGTATTGAGAAAAATTAGTCAATTGACCCTATCTATGTGAAATTGACCATAATTATATATAATTGGACCTTTAATGTGTGAAAATCGACATTAATATACGTATGTCACTTATTGGTTCGTTGGCGGTATTTGTGTAGTGTTGTGGATAAGTCTAGGCATATCCTTGATTTGGGACTTAATATGTGATCTTGTTGAGATTAAGGGGCGATGATAGATGTAATTCATATGAATAAGCCTAGGCTTGTTCATGCTTATGAGCTTGAAAGTACTAGTATAATGCATTCTCGTCGATGTATGATATATGAGATTGATGGTTAGTGACGGATGTGATTTCATGCGGATAAGCTTAGGATTATTCGTGTTTATGGCCTTAATTATACAATTCTAGTATACACTTGCCTTGCATGAAACTTGTTGGATTGGTTGATGATGATAGAGGTGATATAATGCAAGTAGGCCTATGCTTACTTATGTTTATGGATTACTTATGCAATGAAATTATCTCTTGCATAATATGTAAACTATTGAGATTGATGGAAATGATTTTGGTGATGATGATCCGGATGGGGATCAACCACATGACTCGGAGGGGAGTCAATGGGGGGCTCACTTCCTTCGGTTATAGACCGTAAACAACGAATTGGATCGGATGGGAGTCAAGGTTTGGATGGGAGCCAAGGAATATTATTTGCGGTTACTATCTTGGTAGTGGCCACTTCGTTGGTTAATGTGAATGTGTAGATGAAAAATATCTAATTTGTCTTATGTTATCTCAGAGACTTGTGTTACTTTGAACTTTTGGATGACTGTAAGGTCTTAAGGCCAATTACATTATTGCATGTTCATGAGGATGAGGGGTTTAAATTTGGGTTTGTTGTTTAATCTCTATCGACTTTTAAATTGTAAGTTTTTAACTTATAATCATGGATGGATGTTCATTTTATATAATGGAAGCATGAACCTCTTTTTTTTTTTATGGTATGGCGAGTTTGTATTGATGTTAATTGGGCATAATTGGGATGGTATTAAATGTTTGTATGTGTGCACGGACTTGCCTAATTTTAGAACTCAAGAAAAAGTTTAAGAAAATTTTCTACAAATCTAAGTGCTAGGTGCCAATTACTTTCTACACCTTAAACTTTGAGGATTCTAAATTGGTAAGTCCATGCACATGCAGTAGTTTGGAGACTTAAAAACCAGTTTTTATGCTTAAAAACACATGCAGCAGTTTCAGCACAGTTGTAGGATTTCAGGGTTCGCTCGAGTAACCCTGGGACCGCTTAAGTAGTCTCAGCCTGTAGTAGTCCCTAGGTTTTTTTAACAAGAAAATTAGTTTTCTCAAATGTTTTGGGGTATGGTTTGGACAGGAAAAGAATGGACTTTCAGAGCATTTATTTTAACAAGGAGATTCCAAATACTAAAGTTTTAAATGTATAAAACTTGGGTTTTATTGAAGGAAAACTGACTAATTCACTTTCGGTTAGGATATGACAACTCGGTATCAGAGCTTTAGGTGCAAATACTTTGGAACCGTGGGAAAGGAGTGTGTCATGTTGTGAGGGATGACTTGCATGTTGCATTCATATCTTGAGTATGCTTGTATGCCTATTGTGCTATGTGGTTTTGTGGATATAGAGGTAGAACTTTGAGGATGGTATTTCTTGCTTCGACGTTTGATTTACTGATTTAGGGTTCCATTTAGAAAGGTGCCTAGCTAACGTCAATTCTACTTGGAAATCTAGACAAATGGTTCGGATTGAGATATTACTCTAATGATCTTCCTCGGTATGTGATGGCATGATGATATGCTATTATTATGATGCTAGCATGCTACTCATTGACATGTTGTTCTTATTGTCCTTGGAGTTTGCTGCTTGAGTTCTAGAATTGACATTTGCCCCTATTATCTTTGTGTAGCTTAACTATGTCCCGTACAACCTGATAGAGACGCGGTGAGGCTGCATTATTCAGGACATACCAGAGATTTGAGAGGTGCCAGAGATTAGAGAGGTGCCAGAGGTTAGAGAGGTGCCAGAGGTGTGAGAGGCGCCGGTGGTTGGGGAGGCGCAGGAGGTTGAAGAGATGCCAAAGATTGCGGATACGCCCAAGACTGAGGAGACAACTCAAGGTACCGGACCTAAGCTGTCAGTGGACCCTACAGATGTTTTTCAGGAGATGCTAGCCACGATAAGACATTTGGCTGCAGCAGCAGGGGGCAATGCTAGAGCCCTTCAACCAAGGGCTACGGCGTCCATGAGGGATTTTCAGAGGATGAATCCCCCACTATTTTCGGGCGAGCCTGACCCACAAGCTGCCTCAACCTAGTTGAGGATGGTTAATCATATCTTTGATACGCTAGACATACAAGAGAGTGAGATAAAGGTGAAGCTAGCCACCTATCTATTGCATAGCGAGGCTGATCAGTGGTGGGAGTTCACTAAGACCACTGTGCATGGTACTTGGGAGGCATTCACCATGGTATTTCTGGAGAAGTATTTTCTAGCTTCAACAAAGGGTGTTTACCGTGAGCAGTTCGAGACCCTCACTCAGGGCTCGATGTTAGTTCTGGAGTGTGAGGTGAAGTTTTCTACGTTATCTACCTATGCGCCATATATGGTCGCCACCGAGGACCTGCGAACGAGGCATTTTGAGAAGGGCTAATGCCTTGCTATAAAAAAATAGTGTTCTGGCAACTATAATGAAGGTTTACTCGGATTTGGTAGAGAGGTCTATTGTTGTGGAGAGCGGATTGGCAGAGGATCGTAGGGGTGGCGATGGACGGCTACCAATTACAGTGGGTGGAGCATAGTCTTCTTCTAAACGACAGTCCAAGAAGACGAAGTCTGGAGGAGGTCAGTCCTTCTCCACTGGATCTCAGCAGCAGAGGGCACATTTTGGACCCACCCCTTCGACTACATCGACCTGACAGACTGGTCCACGAAGTGGGGCTTGCTATACATGCGACCAGCCAGGGCACTTGAGGAGAGACTACCCTAGAGGCCAACACCCGTCTGCTATCAGTGTAGGCAAACAGAGCACATCCGGTCAAACTGCCCTCGGAGTCAGACTGGACAGGGGACACAGGGTACCCCTCGGGGATAACAGACGCAGGGATGTTAGGGGCAGGCACAGACTCACCAACAGTCAGAAGTACATGCTTCTAGGATGGGAGGGGGAGCCTGTTCAGTCCAATCAGTAAGGCATCTGGCACGGGATACTCGAAGCAGAGCATACGCAGTAGTAGATCCGAGCACAACACCGATGACACCGATTGCATCTTCAGTGCCTACAGTCCAGGACTTCACTACTGGGCCTTCTGTCATACGAGGTACCTTCCTGATTTACAGATTTTATGCACGGGTGTTCATCGACACGAGAGCGTCCCATTCTTTTATCGCATCAACATTTGTATCTTCATTGGGGCTTAAGGTCGGGGTGTTAGACCAGGTAGTACACGTGGACACGCCGACAGGGGTGCTTGTTGTGATTAGTTTGGTATGTTGAGGGCGCGAGGTCGAGATACCGCATCACTGCCTATCATTCGACTTTCTTGTCCTTGATATGGACTTCTTCGACCTTATCATGGGTATGGATTGATTGACAACCTTTAGAGCGCGCATCGAGTGTGATCACCATTGGCTCACCGTTAGCTTATCAGAGGGGCAGATGTTCTCATTTGTGGACGACTGGGATGACGGCTCCATGCCATCATGCCCTTCATCTCGTGGTAGATGCCTTTGTTCCATGCTTTCAGTGCTTGTGCTTGACGGGGATCGATCCTTACATACGGACTTTCCCCATATGGTTTGTGAGTTTCCAAACGTCTTTCCACAGGATCTGTCTGAGCTCCTATCACGACGGGCAGTGGAGTTTTCGATCGAGCTTCTTCCGGGGACGGGCCCTATCTTCATGCCTTCCTATCGGTTTGCTCCTTCCGAGCTTGTCGAGTTGAAGGTACAGATTGAGGAGTTATAGGATAAAGGGTTTATCCGGCCCAGCGTATCACCTTGGGGAGCACCGGCGTTATTCGCCAAGAAGAAGGACGATTCACCACGTCTGTGTATAGATAACCGCAAGTTGAACTAAGTGACAGTGAAGAACAAGTATCCTATGCCCCGGATAGATAACTTGTTTGATCAACTGAAGGGGTCTTCTTGTTTTTCCAAGATTGACTTGAGGTCATGCTACCATCAGGTAAGGGTGAGGGAGGAGGACATAGTGAAGACTGCTTTTTGTACTCGCTATGGTCAATTTGAGTTTGTGGTCATACCCTTTGGGTTGACCAACGCTCCTGCCACGTTCATGGATCTCGTGAACCGGATCTTTAAGTAGTATTTAGACCAATTTGTGGTTATGTTAGCGGATGACATCCTTATCTATTCGCCGTTAGAGGAGGCGTATGAGGAGCATCTTCGCATATCCATACAGCAATTGAGGGACCATCAACTATATGTGAAATACAATACGTTCGAGTTTTGGCTGTCCGAAGTCAAATTACGTGGGCATGATGTTTCTGGCATCGAGGTGTCTGTTGATCCATCAAAGACTGAGGCTGTTATTGGTTGGGAGCGACCAAAGTTGTTGTTTGAGATTCGAAGCATTATGGGGCTTGCGGGATATTACTGCCGCTTTGTTAGTGATTTCTCTCGGCTAGCAGTGCCGATGACACGCCTTACGCGAAAGGGTGTCAAGTTTGTTTGGGATGATAGATGCGAGGCATCTTTCTAAGAGTTGAAGAAGAGGCTAACCAATGCTCCTATCTTGATCATACCGAAGCATGGGGTAGGCTATGCAGTGTTTTGTGATGCCTCCCATGAGGGTCTTGGATATGTCTTGATGCAGTCAGGGAACGTAGTTGCTTATTGATCCTGACAGTTGAAGATCCAAGAGAATAACAACCCTACCCATGACTTAGAGCTTACAGCTATTGTCTTCGCTCTGAAGACTTGGAGACACTATATGTATGAAAAGAGATTTGAAGTGTTCTCTGGTCACAAGAGCTTAAAGTATCTTTTCTTATAGAAGGATCTTAACATGAGGCAGCGCAGGTGGATGGGGTTTCTGGGGGACTACGACTTTGATCTCCAGTATCTGCCAGGTAGACCAACATTGTGGCTGATGCCCTTAGCAGGAAGTCCTTGGGCTCCCTTGCTTCCATCGCTATATGAGAGTGGCAGATGATGGCAGACGTAGGTGAGTATGACCTATAGCTTCACAAGTTTGAGGACCACAGTTTTATTTGCGGCTGTTTTTAGTCTACGTTGGTGGCACGGGTGGTAGAAGCCCAAAGGGTGGATGTCGAGAGTGCTATGCGTAGAGAGCAGTTGGCCACTGGTGACAGTGTTCCATAGTGGACCATGCATGAGGATGACAGTTTGAGATTTACCGGGATGTTGTTTATACCGGAGACTTGTCGAGATGAGGTACTTCGACAGTTTCATCATTCGCGGTTGGTAGTGCATCCTTGTAGCACCAAGATGTTTCATGATCTTCGTCGACAGTTTTAGTAAAGAGGCATGAAGAAAGATGTTGTTTTGTTCTTATCGCGGTGCCTCACTTGTCATCAGGTGAAGGCAGAGCACTAGAGACCGGCGGGTTTACGCAGCGCCTTCCAGTGTCAGAATGGAATTGAGAATATGTGACCACATATTTTGTGATGGGGTTACCGAGGTTGTCGGGTTATGACATGATCTGGTTTGTGGTAGATAGATTGACAAAGTCTGTGCATTTCTTACTGATCTACCTGACTTACTCTATGGACCAGTTAGGTCATCTTTATGTCAGCGAGATTGTCTGCTCGCACGGGGTGCCTGCATCTATTGTGTCGAACAGAGATCTATGATTCACTTCACGTTTTTGGAGAGGATTATAGACATCTTTGGGGACAGATCTCCTATTCAGTACAGTATTCCATCCTCAGATTGATAGGCAGTCCGAGCGCACCATGCAGATCCTGGAGGATATGTTGAGGGCTTGTGTGTTGGATTTTTGGGGTTCGTGGGAGGATCATCTACCATTGGTAGAGTTCGCCTATAACAACAACTATCAGTCCAGTATACAGATAGCTCCTTATGAGGCGTTATATGACAGGCCTTGCAGGTCACATAGGCAGACGTGGGGAATTAGTCCTTTTAGGACCTCACATGGTTAAGGAGACGACGGAGAAGGTTGCGACTATCTGGCAGAGACTAATTACAGCCTAGAGTCACCAAAAGAGTTATACGGATAGAAGGCGGAGGCCCCTGGAGTTTAGCATGGAATTTCATGTCTTCTTATGGGTTTCTTCGCATAATGGGATGATAAGGTTCGGTAAGGGCAATAAGCTATCGTCGCGCTACATTGGGCCGTTTTCAATAGAGGAGAGGATCGGAGTTGTAGCTTATCGCTTAGCATTACCACTACAGCTATCGTCTGTTCACAACGTCTTTTATGTTTCTATGTTGAGGAAATATGAGCCGAACCTGTCGCATGAGCTTGATTGGTCAGATTTGAGAGTTGATGACGATCTTTCATATGAGGAGAGATCGATACCGATCCTTGACAGTAGAGAGCAGGTTTTGCACAGAAAACCTTATCGTATGTTAAAGTGTTGTGACAACACCACGATGAGGATGAGACGCTGTGGGTGCGGGAGTCCTATGTCAGAAAAAGATATCCGAAATTGTTTCCCTCTCCAGGTACGTTGATTTCGGGGACAAAATCCTTTTAGTGGTGGAGGTAGTGATGGCACAAACCGTTTCTATTTCGAATTTAAAATTAAATCAAATTTTAAAATTAATTTGTTAATGATTTTTGGAAACCCAATAAAAATTTTCAAACGAATTAAAATTCAATCTTGATTCGGGATCGTTGATTCGAACCAATGGTTTTAGAACCTCAGGAATATTATTTTGGGGTGTCAGGTTGAGTTTCGGGCCATTCAGATTGAAAACTGTCCTCGATTTATAAACATTTCGAACTGGACCTACAATAGGGGATCACTCGAGCAACCAGTCGAAGACAGACTGGTATAAATGCGACGTTATGTCGTGTTTTGTTATATTATGACCTTAAATCTCACTATACACTTCGGAGGAGGCTGATAGGCGGTGTTGGGGTTTTTGTGGGGAGCCCCTACATTGATTTTAGACTCCGTTTGGTATGAATACTTGACTTATTTCATAAGATTTAAGATATATTTGAGGTATTGCATGTTTTTACCGAATCATTTTCGTTAGAGTTGCTTTTGACGAGGATTGGGTTTCGAGACAACTTGTTTGTGGCCTCTCACACTTGATTTGAGGTAGGAATGTGCTAATCATTGACTAATGATATGATATGTATTGTATAATCCGTTTTGAACTGATTTATGTGGATTTTTGTTAAAAATCTAAAAATTAATTTATCCTTGGAACCTATATAGTATATGCATGATTAGATTGATGTTTATGGTATGTTAGCATGCTATAGGGTGTCTTATCTTGTCAATTTAATGATTAATTGACTATAACAAAATCATGCTTAACCTTGGGTTTGAGATTTAGGTTTTATAAGTATTTAGGGAAATTAGACAATTGCCCATATCTATGTGAAATTGAACCTAACTATATGCAATTAGGCCTTTAATGCGTGAAAATCGACATAAATATACCTATGTCACTTATTGGTTCGTTGGCCGTATTTGTGTAGTGTTGTTGATAAGCCTAGGCATATCCTTGATTTGGGACTTAATTATGTGATTATAGCATATCTTACCCTCATATGTGATCTTGTTGAGATTAAGGGACGATGGTAGATGTAATTCATATGAATAAGCCTAGGCTTGTTCGTGTTTATGAGCTTGAATCTACTAGTATAATGCATTCTTACAGATGTATGATATGTGAGATTGATGGTTAGTGACGAATGTGATTTCATGCAGATAAGCTTAGGCTTATTTCTGTTTATGATCTTAATTATACAATTCTAGTATATACTTGCCTTGCATGAAGTTTGTTGGATGATGATGGTAGAGGTGATATAAGGAAAGTAGGCCTAGACCTACTTATGTTTGTGGATTACTTGTGCAACGAAATTATCTCTTGCATAATATGTAAACTATTAAGATTTGTGGAAATGATTCTGGTAATGATGATCCAGATGGGGATCAACCACTTGGCTCGGAAGGGAGTCAACGAGGGGCTCACTACCTTCAGTTATGGACCATAAACCAGGGATTGGCTCGGACGGGAGTCAAGGCTCGAATGGCAGCCAAGGAGTATTGTTTCCGATTACTACCTTAGTAGTGGTCACTTCGTCGACAAATGTGAATGTGTAGGTGAAAAATATCTAATTTTTCCAAATGATTATGTAACCAAGATTTTGACTATGAAAATCAAACTTTCTTTTAAGTTATGTACTTATTATGAATTGTTACATAATCATCCTCGTATAGTATGCATACTTCATAGATCATCATATTTCCTACGAGTTCTGGCTCATAAACTTGTTTTAAAACAACATTCCATGTAAATATGGAAAATGCATACTTGAAGGCTAAATGGATGGATTTGATGCTTCCCAAATCAATTTCGAAGCGGGACTTGATGAAGATGCTCTTTATTTGTCTTATGTTATCACATAGACGTCTTACTTTGAACTTTTATAAGACTGTAAGGCCTTAAGAGCGATTATATTATTGCATGTTCATGGTGAGGATGAGGGGTTTAAATTTGGGTTCATCGATTAATCACTATCAACTTTTAAATTGTAAGTTTTCAACTTATAATCATGGATGGATGTTCATTTCATATTTGGAAGCATGAACCTATTTCTTTCTTATGGTATGGTGAGTTGGTATTGATGTTAATTGAGCGTAATTGGGATGGTATTAAATGTTTGTATGTGTGCATGGACTTACCCAATTTAGAACTCAAGAATAAGTTTAATAAAATTTTCTACAAATCAAAGTGTAGGGTGCCGATTACTTTCTACACAGTAAACTTTGAGGATTTGGTAAGGTCCCATGATGGCTTAGACTATCTCAATTATGTCATGTTATGCCATTGGAGACTTGAAAACCAGCTTTGATGCTTCAAAACACATGGAGCGGTGTCAACACAATTGCAGGATTTCAGGGTTTGCTCGAACGACTCTAGGGACTGCTAAAGCGGTCCCAGCCTGTAGCAGTCCCTGGGTTTGTTTAACAAGAAAATTGGTTTTCTCAAATGTTTTGGGGTATGGTTTTGACAGGAAAACAGTTGATTTTCAGAGCATTTATTTTAATAAGGAGATTCCAAATACTAAAGTTTTAAATGTATAAAACTTGGGTTTTTATTGAAGGAAAAATGGCTATATGGTTATGTGGGTATGGAGGTAGGACTTTTAAGATTGTATTTCTTGCTTCAACGTCCGGTTTACTGATTTGAGGTTCCATTTAGAAAGGCACCTAGCTAACGAATATTCTACTTGAAAATCTAGACCAGTGGTTTGGATTGTGATATTACTTTAATGAGCCTCCTCGGTATGCAATGGTATGATGATATGCTATTATTATGATGCTAGCATGCTACTCCGTGACATGTTGTTCCTAGAGTTTGATTTGACTTATCTATTGATAAGATTGCTGCTTGAGTTCTAGAGTTGACATTTGCCCATCTGATCTTTGTGTAGCTTAGCTACGTCTCGTATGATCGGACGGGGACGGGGCCGAGGCTACAGTTTTCAGTACATACTAGAGCTTGGAGAGGTGCCAATGGTTAAAGAGGTGTCAGAGGTGAGAGAGGTGTCGGTGGTTGGGGTGGTGTATGAGGTTGGAGAGATGCCAGAGGTTGGGGATACGCCCGGGATTGAGGAGACGACTCAATGTACCAGACCTCAGCTGCCAATGGACCCTACAGGAATTTTCCAGGAGTTGCTAGCCACGATCGGACATTTAGCTGCAACAGCAGGGGCAATGCAAGATCCCTGGCACCAAAACTATACCTTTTGAGAAAGTGAGGATTAAATCGACATCAAGACAAAATTGAGTTGACACCTCTAGCAGATAAATCTATTGTGTCGTCACCTCTGAAGATAGTATTGACACAACCCACATCTTGATCTAAATGTGTCGACATCTAGGGCCTTTTGTGTCGACACTAGCGCAGAAACTTAAATTTTCTGAAGATGCAACGTGTGACACCCCGATTTTTTCGGAGACGTCAAGAGCAATAATAACTAGAGAGATTTGTTCATAACTGCAAGTTTTTGAAACTGTTTTGCAGTCAGCACCCAACCAAAACATTATTTCTCTTAGGTTCTATTTTTTTTAATTGTACCAAAATTATCCTTTCCTAATTATTTTTTAGGATTTCATTTAAAATTTTAAATGTTAATTTACTGTCTATCTCTCTCTCTCCTTCTCTACCATCGGCGCCAACCACCACCGCCGACCACCGCGGCCAACCACCGCCATTATGAAAACTCAATGAAAATGTAATGACAATTCAATAAAAACTGGTAGTTTTCACAAATCCAAAAAATATCACAACCAGATCGAACACGCAATGATAACAATGAAAAAGCGATCAATGAAAACAATAAAAACTCAATGAAAACTGGTATTTTTCATATATCCAAAATAATACCACAATTAGATCTGGTTTGATTAAACAATACGAACAATAAAAACTCACGCTCATATATGTTTTCATTGAAAAACAAACACATGTTCTCATTGAGTTTGGAAAAATAATAAAAAATAAAAACACATCAACGA
>JAULLD010096445.1:0-12599 GCA_035668095.1 Sarracenia minor
CACTAGTTGATGATTATTGGGTCAATGCAATGTATGAAGAGCTAGAGCGGTTTAGTAGGCATAATGTGTGGGAACATGTTCCTAGGCCATCCAATACAAATGTGATTGGAACTAAGTGGATCTTTAAAAAAAATCAAATGAATTTGGGGTTATTATTAGAAATAAAGTTAGGCTAGTGACACAAGGGTACACACAAGTAGAAGGAATTGACTTTGATGAAACATTTGCACTTATTGCTAGATTTGAGTAAATTCGCATTTGCTTGCTGTATCCTGCTTTTTAAACTTTAAATTGCATCAAATGGATGTAAAAAGTGCTTTTTTAAATGGATATTTAAAGGAAGAAGCATGTGTTGAACGACCCAAAGGTTTTGAAGATCCACAATTTCGTGATCATGTCTATAAATTGAAAAGAGCTTTGTATGGCTTAAAACAAGCTCCACGAGCATGATATGAACATCTGACTGCCTTTTTGATTGAAAATGGCTTTGTGAGAGGGAATGCTGATAAAACTTTATTTATAAAAAGAGAAAAGCGAGAGATCCTTGTAGCTTAAATATATGTCGATGATATTGTAATTGAGTCTACGTGTAAATCTCAAGTTAAGTCTTTTTCGGAATGCATACAGAAGGAGTTTGAAATGAGCATGATAGGTGAATTGAATTTTTTTCTAGGCCTTCATATTAAGAAACTGAAAAATGGTATTTTTATATCTCAATCTAAGTATGCTAAGGCTTTAGTAAAAAGTTTCAGCTTGAAAAATCTAAATCTATTCAAACTCCCATGAGTACCTCTACCAAACTGAGTAAAGATGATAAAGGTAAAAATGTCGATCAAACCATGTTTAAGAGTATGATTGGTAACCTACTTTACATGACCGCAAGCCGACCCGATATTACCTTTAGTGTTGATATTTGTACTAGATATCATGAAAATCCTAAAGAATCTCACCTAATTGCTATGAAGCATATTATTCGGTATGTGAATTCTACTCTGGATTTCGGTGTTTGGTTCACCAAAGACACTAACAGTGAGCTTGCAGGTTTTTCGGATGCTGATTGGGCTGGGTGTGTGGATAACTGCAAAAGTACTTCGAGATGGTGCTTTTACATTGCTAACAATCTAGTTTCTTGGCATAGCAAGAAACAGAATGCTATCTCATTGTCCACTGCTGAGGCTGAATACATAGCCACGTGCAGCTGTTACACGCAGCTATTATGGATGAAACAGATATTGTGTGATTATTAATTAGAACAGAACTGTCTAACTATTTTATGTGATAACACAAGTGCTATTAACATATCTAAAAATCTTGTTCAGCATTCTAGGACAAAACACATTGACATTAGGCACCAATTTATACGTCAACTTGTTGAGGAAAATATCATGTTCCTAAAACATGTAGTCACCCAGTTTCAAAAGGCTGATCTCTTGACCAAAACTCTTGATGCCCTTCGGTTTGAGTTTCTTAGAAATTCCATTGGGGTATGTAACCTAGAGCAACTTGCTTCGGTTTTTTGATAAAAATAAAATAAATAAAATAAATGAAAATTTTCAAAAAAAAAAGTGAACATAAAGATTTTTTTCGTGTATGTTGTGTTGTGTGTTAAGTGTGCAATATTCATTGATATATACGATGGGTGTGTTCTGTGCGATCTCTAGAGACTATTGATTTCTGAATCCCATGGAGATAGCATATTGACTAGTTAATATCAGAAAAATTGGATGCCGGAATCATACTGCTGTTGCCAAATACTGTTGTGAAATTATGATATCATAAACCCGAGCTAGTCTACGCTAGATTGACCATAATGTTACAGATATCATGTTAATGTTGTGCTATTTGGTCATGTTATCTCCTTTCTCGTCTAATAATTGTTCAGTATACGGAAATGGTTACCTATTACATCCTTGCTTTTTCGATGATTTTAGTGTGAAGCCGCCGTGTGAGTTCAAGTGAAAATGGCTACTTGGTGTGGCACTGTCCTTTTAGTCGTATTCGGAGTGAAAGCCATCATTTTGTTCTCACCTATGTTTGATGTGAAAATGGCAACCTGGTGCAGCACTATCTTTTTAGCTGTATCCAAAGTGAAAGCCGTCACTGCTTACATAATAATTAAGTATCATGTAAGGGATAGTTGGTTCGATCAAACAGTTCAGCAAATAAACATTTAGATAGTTTTCGGTTTGACATCTAGCGAGTGACGACTTTGTTTACGGTATACTTGCTTTCAACATATTTGGTCGCTACTAGACCTGTTTCGGTATTGGAATTACAGAAAATTGACTATCCATGTTCTATTTCTATGGCTCAGGATTCAATAGTTGATAGTGGAATAAACAGAATATGAACACCGTCTATATTATGTTTTTAGTGAATATTGTAGTGTTTTATAAAATAAAAAAATTGAAAAATGAAAAATAAAAAAAAATTGGGTGTGCTAGAGTTCAGTTGTTGTGTGTGAAAAAATAAAAAATTTTGTTCAACACTTAATTTTTTTTAAGTCCTGGAGCAACGGTATTCTTGGTCCATGCCTTCTAATTTTTTGTAGATTTTTTAAAGCATCTCTCTGCCAGTTCAGCGCTCGAGAGCTAATTATACCGTTGCAGTCACCGATGTTATACATTTGAGACTTTTCGAAGCAACTCTTTGCCAGTTAAACACTTGAGTGCTAATTTTACCGCTCAAGCGATCATCGAGTTTTAAGGGTTTTCAGAAATGGCTTTTCGGTACTGTGTTTTATCTCTCTATCGGAGCCGATGCGATTTCTTTCATCCTCTATCATTTTTCTCTCAATCCAACCCTAGATTAGCTTGTGTTTGGGAGTTTTTCTCACATTTGGGAGTGAAATCTTGGCGAATCTTACATTTTGGGCTTCGATTGATCTCTGTTTCTCCTCTCTCTATCCTTCGACGGTTCTTGGTATGTTTCTCCCACAAACCCTAGTTTTTTAGTTGGTTGTGTTGACTATTCTTCCTATTCAAGGTGGGTTTGTATAGAATATTGATTTTTTTTTGTTTTGGGATGGTGTTCGCATCTTATCTTCTAGGGTTCACTCGAAAGGTTTAGGGCATGGGTTCAGGGCGATTTGGGGTTTTCAGGCATGGGTTTTTTGTGCATTTTTTTTTGTCTTTGCTTCAGTTCTTGTAGTTCATTGCTTGTTTACCCTTGTTCTTACTCCCGAACCCTTGTGCCCTTTGTTTGTGAGATGTTTGTTTTGGACTTTAGGTTGGTTGGTTGCCCCATGTGACTTCCATGAATTTTTCTTAAAGGAGTTTAGCTTACTGTCCTGCATTCCTATGTTCTCTATGTGTTCATTAGGTGTTCATTTGTATTGCTAACGATTAAAGCATGCTTTGAATATCATCTTGCCAGAACATTGGATTTAAGCTTGCGTTTGGTGGTCTATTGCTCATTATTGAATTTTCTGCTGATTGTTCATTGCATTTGCTAATTTGCAGACATGGCTCCTCGACGTTTGTCATTCTAGGGTGCTGCGGGCTCAATCAATTACGACCAGACACGGTTTAAATTGTAATCCACTAAGGAGCGATATAACTCCTCCTTTGTCAACCGGGCTGCACGAATTGAACGCAATGTGACTCTTCCTGACTTTGCCGGTACTCCAATTCCCCAATGGTTTGAAAAACTGTGTTGGACTCCTTTCTTGGCAGCCTTAGGTGAGGTCTATGTAGACCTCATGCAAGAATTTTTCCTTAATATGTACAATCTATCCGCTACGACATACTCTTTCAATACATTTGTTCAGGTACGTGAGATTCACATTGACCGTGAGGTCCTAGCATCCTATATGAACATTTTTAATCCATTTGGTTATGTGTATCCTCCTTTGTCATATGGTGTGAGTTTTCGTGAGGTAGCACAAATTATCCGTGGCCACCCAAGAGAGTAGATTGGTGGGGCCATCCGACAACATGAACTAACACATATATATATCACCTTCCTAATATCATTGTCAGTGCCAACATAGATCCCAGGGGGCATGTCTCGGATGTCAATCAGGAGCAGGTCTATCAACTCTATGCCATAGGGACTCGGGAGCGTCTTTCACTTGTCCATATTTTTCTCACCTCTATTGTGAAAATACCTTCCAACATGAAAAATGTCGCCCTACCCTATGGCCTGTTCATCACAAACTATCTTCGGTCACTGCCTAGTTTCTAAGTTCCACCTCACCTTACCGTCAGATGGGTCACCCATCCCATCAATCAGAGGACCATTCATCAGGGTACAGCTCATATCCATTCGACACATGACGAGGATACTGATGATGATGAGTCTGAGGAGGAGCCTACTAGTCCTGTTCATGGGGAGCCTTGTGGTCCAGTTCAGGGGGAGTCTTCGGGTACAGCTTAGGGGGATACATTTGTGGCATCTGTTATGGGTCTGTACAATCGTTTTTATACCATTCAAGAGCAGATTAGCTAGATTGGTCTGCACTTTGATCACCTCGAGGACTTATGGAGGCAGTAGTTTGGAGGCGGGAGTAGATTTTGGTCTTTTACAAAACAAGGGGGAGACATGTGACATGCTAGATATGCTCGATGCGCGGAGGAAGTATGGATTCTTCATGAATCATTTTGGGGAAGTGATTTTGACTCGTCTACATACTCTTTGAGATATTGTGTTTATGGTTATTTGGTTGTGGGTTATTTTTCATACTTGACTGTCTGCTACTATGCCTATGCTTTTAGTTTTGTGGTTCAGATGGTAACTTACTTGATGTTCCTTACCTCATTTCCCATTTTTCCATTTAATTTTGTGGCATATTGTTGATATATCTCAGGCTTTACTTACGTGAGTGATTGGTTTTTATCCTGATATATGAGTCTTGATCCATTTGAAATATATGTGCAGCTACTATTTTCAGGTATCAAATGTGAATGAGTGGTGACTTTCAGGAATGAGCTTCAAGACAATTTTTTTTTTTGAAGCATCGGGTTGTTCACAGATGTGTCTTGTTGTTAGGTGTGTTTTGTAATAACCCGAAATTTCCAAGGGAGAGATTGTTAAAATATTAGATTAAATTAAATTTGATTAATCTAGGTTTTAGATTAAATTAAATTGGTTTAATTTATATTTTTAATGGCAATTCTGGGTTAAATATTTTTCCATCTTATTTTATATGGATATGTTCTTATTAGAGAGATTTTATGAGAGATTTGGTTGTGTAAGATATGGCATGATTTCCGAAAATAAGATTTTATCCTCAAATAGATTCACCGCTTGAGCGGACTTATCAAATTCAATTTTTGTAATTAGTTTAAAGATCTTAAAAGTTGTGCTTTTGAGATAGCTAGGTGATACATGAATTACAGAGGCACAGAATAGGGTTCCATCATATTCTTCTAAGGCAAAAACATCATTGAAGACATTGGTTTAAGTTCGGGTCGGAGGATTCTGACGTATGACATCGAAGATTCGTTGCGCGAGGAATCAAGGCATGGTGAATAGTGAACAAGGATTCGGCATACAAGGTTACAACTTCAATTGAGGATTCAGTCATAGTTTGTAAGTTGTATTGTAACTGTTCTTTTGTTATAGTGCATTGATTTCCTGGACTAGGATCGGTCCCGTGGTTATTTTCCCGTTTGGGCTTTTCCATGTAAAAATCCTCTATGTCGAATGGTTTGGATTGCTTTCATTATTCTTTTGAATTAATTGTCGTGGATTGATTATTCGGATAGTAAAATCAAGTTTTTACGTTTTTCACATATTATAATTTTCGAGAGTTATTGGCATCAATGTAAAGGGATCTCTTTATACATACAAAGATTAAAACAAGAAACCATAATAAATAAAATAATTCAAAAAATAAAATATGATTTTTTTTTTCAAATTATTACGTGTGATAGAGTCTGAATCCATGATGGTCCACTCCAAACTCCGTGGGCCTACGAAAGAGGGTAGAACACGTTAAACCGTGGGCCGGAAGGGTTTCCGGTGTACCCTCTCTGATGGTTAGGTCATTATATGGTCGATGTAGATGAGAGCAAAATGTAGAAGATGATATTGAAGGGGCGATGGCTAGGGTTTATCTGAATGCGTACCTTTCACCTTGGTCACCTTTTACTTATATACTTTTCGTGGGGGGATGGACGCGTGGCCACTGAGCATGTGTTTGCCGGATGTAGATATCCCTTCCATAACTGTAAATGGAAGGTCGAAGATTCTCTTTTATCGTGATTACATGATCATTGAAGGGATATATTCCCTTTAACTGCCATTGGTCGATTATAGACATTTTTACGCCTTAGTGTGTGTAGAGCGATGGTCGGTGTCCGTTCCTGGTCAGCATCGATGATTCCAATTAGCTGACCTGATGCCACAAGTTGGTGAGCCTAGAGGATGATTGGAACAAACCTGACATCGGTAATGGGCCTGTAACCCAGCTACGTGCAGGTCGGACAGAAAGATCGCAGAAGCCCGCTCGGTTGGTGCGAGAATCGTAGGTCGGGTGCTTGGACGGGTTCGGCCCATCCAGGTTGTATATCACTGTCGACTGGCTATCTCGGAACCCGAATTGGGCTTCTAGAGATACGGGCTTTGGTCACATATATGGGCCAATTTTGGGGTATTTACACATACCTATCAGTAGTCCACTATTCTTGATGGTGTTTGGTCGAAGGCCAAAGATGATAAACAATACCTGATTTAGCACTTTTCCCCGTTCTCATGGTTTTTGTTTTTACGTTGTATTTTGCGTTAAATTCTGGTCTCCTGTCATGTCCTGGTCAGTAGTCCCCTATTCTTGATGGGGTCTGGTCAGAGGCCGGACATCATTAGGGATATCAACCTCGGCCAAATTTCCCAGATTAGTGCTTATGTCAATTGCTGATATGCGGGTTTTGATCACTTTTGTTACCGAATGGGATATTTGATAATTTTTGTAGGGAGATTAGGTCCCCCGGGGGCATACGCCCTACTGTCATTGGGCCACGTCAGCTACGAGGGGACGTTTTGACGTCCCTAACGTATTCGTATGATTGCTTCTCTCTCTCTTCAAGGTCATTCATGATAAGCAACGTTTGGAGGGAATTTCATGCCAACTATCGAATTCAAACATGGAGGCGCAAGTGTGGAGGGCATACACTCCCACTTTGATAGCCAAAATACAACCGTCGTTCGAAGAGATAACACAAAACCAAATGTGCACACCATTACCGTTTGCAAACTAGGCTTCTGGTACGCGCTTAACCTTTGCTACCTTTTATTCGGTTTCTATAATATGCTTAGTTGCATCTAACCATCTAGATTTATGCTCCCTCGTAGGGCCCCATTTTTTTATCTCAACCGATTCAGAGGACAAAAATCCTCCTTTTGAGAGAAACCCTAGTGGAGAGTCACCGTCATCATCACCCTCGTTAACCCCTTTGAGTCCCTATTTCTTCATTGTAGACGTGCGACCACTCGTTGTGATCCCGCCAGTAGAAATTTCCGTATCTCCCTATTGTCAACACATGGAGGAGGGTGTAGCACCCAACTCCCCTGGGACCAGCTTGGTTCTCCACCCACCGAGAGATCAAATGGGCAGTCCTGCAACTGACGTATCGGGGATGAGCGTTGGGTTGTCTCACTCACCCGAGACTGATACTCTAAGGTCATTCTCCACCCAAGCAGAAGTATCGATAATCAGAGCTAGTGATTTAGAGCATTCGTGAATTATGTATCTGTTCCCCGGCTCTACTGTCTTAGGGTGCCACGACCTGACGAGCAAGCGTGTACACCATTTCGCAACGAGGTCTGATTTTTCGAAGGTACATTCCAGGCAGGACTACGTTTTCTAATCCCGGCCTTCGTAAGGAGCTTTCTGGCTTTCTTGGGAGTGTCTCCTGATCAGTTGGTTCTGAATGCATGGAGGACACTGATTGGGAGGATAGTCCTTTTTGAGGTTGAAAGTGATAAGAAGAGAAGTTTAATGCTGGAGCCGTTCCTTTAGTGCTACAAGTTGGTGGAGCTTCGTACCGCTATGTCAGTTGGTTTCAAATGCTTGGAGGATACTGATTGGGTGCATAGTCCTTTTTGAGGTTGAAAGTGATAAGAAGAGAAATTTAACGCTGGACCAGTTCCTTTGGTGCTACATGCCGGTGGAGCTTCGTACCGGCTATGCTAGTTTGCAGGCCCGAGAGGGTTAGGGCCTCATTCTGGACCTTCCATCTTCCAACAAGAGTTAGAAGACTAGGTGCTTCTTCATGTATGGTTCGGGGTGGGAGTTTAAGAAGTGGGAAACCCATCCGGAGCACCCCCAACGCATTCTGAGGAGGTGGTCCCCAGTTCCCAAGGACGATCGCGCTTGGTACTTGTCAACGGCGTTTGACCAGTGGAAGGATGTGGAGAACGTCTTAGCTTGTGAGTGTCGGGACTGGGCTACCTTGGTTACTCCTGAGAGCTTGAGCAAGCATCTACTAGGCCCTTAGCCCCCTTCTGACGTTCTGCACATACATCACCTTGTTGAGGGCGCGAGGGTTTCTCGGGCGTCAGGTGAGGCATTTTAGTCATGTTTCCCATTGTAATTTATTAACGGCTACTACATCTATTATACTTATGCATTTGTTGTTGTACAAGGTGGTTGGGGAGAAGAGTAGAAGGTACCATGCCGAGCGGAGGCAGGAACATGATCGAACGCCCAGATTTCCTTCCCTTGAGAAGGAGAAGGCGCAGAGAGGGAGGCACCTCTGAGGGTCGTAATGCCCATTAGAGGCTCATCTAGAAGGCTATTGCTGAGATGAAGATCGAGTGGTTGAGAGGGATAGCACTGCTCGAGCAGAAGAGGAAACGCCCTTGGCCCAAACTGTGGCCCCTAAGTGGGGGGCGAGGTGAGCAGGAGGCTGAGGTGCGGTAGGGACCACCGGTGGTGGGCGGGGCAACGTTCGCGCCGCATCCACTGCTCCATTTGCGAATGATCAGAACACAGTATTTATAGGGGGTACTTCTGGTTGTGCATTTTTTGAAAGGGCTCTCACAGCCAAAGACCGGGAGGCCCTCCAAAGGATACCCCCAATTATTGCCTTGGACTGCTTCTTCCAGGAAATGGCCAAGGTACACTGGGCCCACGATTACTTCACCAAGCCTGTCACTTAATGTCATCTTTATTTCTTTTTATATGTGCTATCATTCCCCAGGCCGTGGCCTTGGGTTATCAGTGCGTCATTGTGATGGGTGAGTTTTACAAGCGCTGGCTGTCTAAGCAGCAAAAGGTGCATCATCTGGGAGTTGAGCTTGAGCGCTTCAAGTACGAGGCACAGTCTCATGCTGAGACGTCGAGGGAACGCCAATTGACATCGCTAAAATATCAAGTAGATACCCTAAGGACGAAATTCGAATCTGAGAGAACGGTGCTCGAGCAAGAGAGGTCGAAATTTGAAGCTAGGGTGGCGAAGCGGATTAAGCATCACATATCGAGCCGAGAGGTTCGGGTGAAGATTGCTGAACACTAAGACCATGGCTTCGACGCCTTTAAGGAGCTGGCTAGGGAATGATGGCCTGACTTGGATTTTGACGAGATTAATCCAAATGGGGAAATCGCTCCATCAACTTCTTGGGTGGTGGAGGAGCAGGGAGCCTATGGTCAGGAAGTTGATCAAGCTCCATTGAAGCGAAGGGCTGCGATTGTGGATCTGACTGTTGTGGAGGATACAAAGCAGCCGATAGATGACTAACCAATGAACAATCATGAGGGTGAACCAGCTGAAAACCCTGAGGTCGAAGGGACCGTAGAGGATAACGCCTGATTTTTTCCTCCTTTTCTTCCTTCCGCTCTACATTAACATTTTCTATTTTAGCATGTGAATTGGCAACATTCTTTCATTGGGAGTGATCTAGCCTCCCTTTGTTTCCTTTGTATGTGTTGATATATTCGTTGCGTTAATTGTTGAATGTTTATTTACAACTTTTTATGTCAGTCCGAGCATTAGTTGCGCTCACCTTTTCGTATTGTGCGATAGGTCTTGTCTTCTTGCCAGTTTGCGTTAGAGGTTGTGGGTTTGCACATGTTGAATGATTTTTGAATGCTGCCTCGGCTGATTTGTCCATAGGCGTAGAGGGTCTTCTTTTTCTACAGGGGCACGTGACCTGGGAAAAGAGATCTTATTCTCAACCCTACCGATAGGCACAGTAGTCTTCACTTCCACTTAGGACACGTGATCCGGGAAGAGAGATCCAGTTCTCAACCCTGCCTGTAGGCATAGGGGGTCTTTATCTTTTACTCGGGCGCGTAACCCAGGAAGAGAGATCTTGTTCTCAACCCTGCCCTTAGGCACAGTAGTTTTCACTTCCACCTGGGACACATAATCTAGGAAGAGAGACATTGTTCTCAACCCTGCCCGTAGGCACAAGGGGTCTTTATAGCTGAGCTGCATGGTTAGTCATTTATACAAGCATATGCATGGTAGATAAATGGAAAGACAAAGTTTGGAAGTAAAACACGGCATTTATTTCATGCATTTTAAAGGACGGTTGAATCAGTACACACGTTTACAACTTTCGTAATTCCATATAGTGTTGAGTCCCCAGCTTCGAATGATACTTAGTTGGCTTAGGGCTCTTGCTAATCCCGTGCCGTGTGGCTCATTTCCTTCAAGGAAGTGACGTAGCACTCTCGGGTAGAAAAATGATCTCCCCTCGTGGTAGGTGGACGCGGCTTCTTGAAATCGGTTCATGTTCGCTCTTCCCAAAATGGCATTGTATGCTGATGGGGTATCGACCACCAGGAAGGTTAGCATGTTGGTGGCTTTGACATGTCCGTCTCCCAGAGTGATACGTAGCTGCATAGTCCCCAGGGGGTACATCTTCTCTCCGGCGAAACCCATGATAGGGGTGCTGAATAGTGTAAGCTTGTCTCACCCTATTCCCATCTGATCGAATGCGGATGCGAATAGGATATCCGTCGAACTGCCAGTGTCGACCAGCACCCTTCTAACAATGACGTTGCTGATTAGTACACTGACGACTATTGAATCGTCATGAGGGTGCTACACCGATTGACTGTCTTCCTCTATGAAAGTTAACTTCTAAGCCTTTGCTAGTGATCATTTTGATCGGGAGAAACCGCAGCCCGGCTGCCCTTTGTCATTCCTCTGTCTCTTGGTGTGCACCTTGTGAGCTGAGCTGGTCGGTTCTCCCTTGCCAAAACCTCCAATAATGGTCCTGGTCTCTAGGTGGTCACCTCCCCATCTCTGCTCTCTGTCATCGCGGTCGGGGATGCACTGCTAAGGATCATCGGGCCGATCGTTGTTGTTGCGCAGATGATCAGCAGGGAAACGGTCGAGTTTCCCCTCTCTGATTAGTCTCTCTACCTCCTATCTTAGGTCAAAGCAGTTCTCGGTGTCATGCCCATGATCCTGGTGGAACTCACAATACTTGTTTCTTAAACGTTTCATAGGCGGCGTCCTCAGCTTTCTGAGCCATTTAACCGCTAGGTCCCTTCGGATGTACATCAGTACTTGCTCTAAGGTGGAGTTAATGGGTATGAAGTGGCCAAACTTTGGCTCGTCTCTCCTTCCTGATGGTGATTGGCCCTCCCCGTGGGGGTCTGTGGCCATTCTCACTAGCCTCTGTTCTAACTCACTCTACCTCTTATCTGGCTCAGAGACTTCTTCCACTGCTCTAGGACGTCTCACCTTCGTAGTGTCCTCGATTTTCATATGCTTTTGGGCCCTCGACATGACCTCTGTCATTTCCTCCGGGGAAGACTTGGATAGGGAAATAAGAAAGCGGGATGAGGATAATCTAGCGATGAATGCCGCCATCACTACCTTGTTGTCGTCATTATCAACTAGCATAGCTTCTCGATTGAACCGGTCGACGTACTCTGGTAAGGATTTTCCCTTTGATTGCATGACCTAGAGAAGGGACATCGCTGGTTTACGATGCCTTTGTCCCTGAAGAAGTGGTTCACAAACATCTTGCTAAGCTGGGTGAAGGACTCAATGGATTCTGCTTTGATCTTCAAAAACCATAGTCTAGTGGCTCCTTTCAACGTGGTCGGGAAGGCGCAGCACATTATCTCCTCCGGAATGACATGGAGATACATCATTGATCTATATGTATCCAGGTGGTCCAGAGGGTCGGAATCGCCGTCGAACGGGTACTGGTGGGGCGTGTTGAATTTTAGAGGGAGAGGAGCCTCCATTATGGTGGAGGTGAATGGAGTCCCGCCTGTTTTTTGCCCAGTCATCCACCATTGCCAGAGATTTTCCCTTGATGGCATGTCTCATGTCATTTGTCTGGGCTTTCACCACCTGTAGCGGCTTGTTTATAAATAGGTGGACTTCTGACCACTCTAGTCCCTCAACTGATTGATTGCCAAGTATGCACCCTTAGGGGTGAACACAAGGTTCTATGTTGATTCTACTCGTGACTTTTTCGTCTCCTCCTTGTTGACATTCTCGAGGTGGGGCTTCTCTTCTTTCATTCCTCGGTAAGTTCCCTTCGGATATCTCCTGGGAATTCGCCCATTGCTCTCTTAGTCCCTAGCTTATGTGGAGGTTATTCTCACTCCGAGAGGGGTTCCTACATTCCGTCTGATCGCAGAGGTGCTGAATGACCTCTTGGTTTTGTTGGATGACTTGCTGATTTTG
>JAULLD010097531.1:0-12593 GCA_035668095.1 Sarracenia minor
GGAGCCTCTGTAAATGGATTTTTATGCACTTCCTTTTGTTTGTTGGGATTAAAACCAAGTCCTTCTTTATTGAAGGTGCACTTAGTTCCATGAATCTTGTCTACGTTCTTCTCACCTTGAGTGAACTTAGAGATGATTATAGACATTTCCTCAACTTTTTGTTTTAAAACAATATTTTCATTTTGAAATTCTGTTGAGGATGCTAAAACAAGTTTTTCTTTTTCTTTTTCTAAAACTTTAATTTTTGACTTTAAAGATTTAATTTCATTCTTAAAGGACTTATTCTAAGATTTTAGTTCTTCTATGTGATTAAATCAACTTTCAAGAGCTTCTTGAAGCTCCTCAACAGAGGGTGAGTATTCAACCTCACTCTCACTATCACTACTAAAGTTAAAAATAGTTAGCTCATCTCCATATGCCATAAGTGTAACGCCCTAGTCCCGGATAATAAAGATTAAACTCTTATAGCTTACAAAATGAAGATTAATCCTAATGTTAATCCTTCAAAAACTCTTTACGAAATCATTTTATTTGAGAAATTAACGACATTGAGAAATTATATCTTAAAAGGTGTGATTTTTATTCAAGAAAGCCTTAAAAAATTGGGCAAGTAAGTGGGACAAAAGAAGTAAAAACTCAAAATTTTCGAAAGTTGGAATAGCAGGGGACCGCTCGAGCGAGCCCACCACCGCTCGAGCGATGGACTGGCCGAGAGTTCGCAGATTTTTGGAAAAACTTCTTCCTTTTCTTTGTTGTTTTAAGGGGGCAAAAGTAAACAAACTTCCTTCATAAAACCTGTGGCAATAACTCAAATACAATCAAAACTTGTTTTTCTTCCAGCTTCAAACCAATTAGACAAAATATACCAATCAACAACCAAATAAATAAACAAGAAACCATTGATTTTGTTATAAACAACCATCCATTATAGCAAAATTCCAAACCTTTGTTTTAAACATCCATAGTCTACCACATCCACAAAATAAAGAACTTAACAAGATTTAATTACTTGAGAAGGGGAAGAACTACCCAAAATATAACCACATTCCTCACCACACACACAAAACATGATCAAGTGTTTACAAACTTCCTATGAGATACAACACAACATAGAGCTTTGCAAACCCATAGTAAACTAAGAAAGCCTCGTCACTACATGTGCACTAGAGTGTGTACAACCATACAAAATGTGAGGATTCTATGCAACAAAAGGGAGAATCCACATCCGGGTGCTTCAATCATCAACTCTAGCCTTACCCAGATCACCTACAAAATTGTTTTAAAACAATATGAGCTAACGCTCCGTAGGATGCCTCATAATCCGAGAATACTTGGTTTATATAAGAAGATGGATATGCATCCCGGAAAATATATTTAATCTCATGTCTCTAAGCAAATCACCTCTCATAGAAGTGGAGGGTTTTAACATTGCATATCCGGTTTTGTAAACATAAGGGGAAGTTGAAAATGGAGAATTTATGCTCCAAAAGACAATGTGTTTATGCATAAATGAATTATGCAAATGCTCATGCATGAAAGGATATATATGCATAATCAAAATCACAAAACTCGTGTATCGTAAGGGAAACATGCTATGTCCTGTACCATAGCTTGTGAACCTTACGCCTACACACACGCGCGCATAGTAAAGTAAACGAGTTATGTCCCATACCATAACTCGTAAACTTTACGCTACATACTCACACACCCGAAGACGGACCTCGGAGAAACGGACGAGTCTAACCTCGGTTGTACAAGTCCCACGGCAAACTTCAACGTGGCCTAACCTCACGGCTCACTTCAACGTGAGTTGGAAGGCCTTGGCCATCTCCTATTGTACAACCCCCACGGCTCACTTCAACGTGGATCAACCTCATGGCTCACTTCAATGCTAATTGGAAGGCTTAGACTTCACTCCCTACTCCCCCACAGGTCCCAAAGCTAAAGCACACGTATCCACAATATCCACCAACAAGGTACACAAGTAGTGAACCTAACATCACAAGAATTCAGGCCATGAATGCCATAATCTCAACAAGATTCTCACAACCCAAACAGGTGAATATAACCACCATACACTATAATCACAACAAGTTCTTAGCAACACAAGCAAGGTGAATCTAACCACCATAACACATAAGTGTTAAAATCCTAACACGGGTCTTAGCAACACCAATAGGTGAGTATAGACACCATAACTCATATCTCGAAATCAACTCCATATATGAAGATTTAACCCAATCTATAAATATCTTAGTTCTTGCCAAGTTCCTTGCCACATCTGTAAGGTGGACCTAACACTCCATGAACCAAACCAAGGCCATAAATACTATAGTCTTACAAAATTCATAACAACAGACACAAGGAGAATTCGAGCACCATAATTCATATTTCTTCAATTAGGCTCCAAAGGTGGGATGTAACCAATTCCCTTTACTTTGACTCCAAATATGGAATCTAATCAAATTCAAAGGTTATACTAGAGAGATTTCCAACAATGTATCCTTAAGAAGTTTAGGTACCAAAACATCTTTCCATATACTACATATCGTGCCATTGAAGCTTAGGGTACCAAACCTATAGGCTCAACCTTACCAAACCCCAAATATACCCCAAACCCTAACTACCAAGGCTCTCTACAACACATAAGCTACAAGGAGCCAAGGAATATCAACAAACATAAATCAAATCATTCAATTCAAAATCATTTTTCAGGTCCAAGGGGTAGAGGATGTACATTCATAGTGAAATCTCATGAAAAATACAAAATTCATACATTTATGGAAGCTACAACTTATACAATGCTCAAACATCAAAGATTAGTAGGAATCCTACCTCAAAGAGCCAAGAAAACCATGGGAGGAGAGAAGAATAATGAAATTGTTAGGGTTTAGGTTGAAGAAACTCACCAAATAATGCCTTTGAAGCTCCAAAATCCCTACCAAGAACACCCAAAATTGCCACCTTCGGAACCCTAGTCGCATTTAGAGAGAGAGAGAGAGGAGAAGTGCAAATGAAAGAAATGAGCCTCGGTCGAAATTTAACATTTCTGATACAGCACTACTGCTCGAGCAAACTAATGATCGCTCGAGTGGTCACCCCTGAATATGCAGATTTCATAAAATCAGAAATTGAGTCCCGTTTCTGGCTCCAACGTCCCCAATCCACACCGAACATCTTGGAATAATATATCAAAGATTTCCAAACCATCGATAATATCGTGGAATCTCGAATTACATTTTAAAAGTAATTCAATTAAAACCTCTCATGAAAACTTTAGTTTCAGAAATTCATTTTAATTTTTTTTAATAAAAGACTTTGTAATTCGTTTGGTCCACGATATTACAATAAGAGCCAAATTTGAATCATCTCCAGAGGATTTTTCATCTTCTTCTTCACTTGATTCTGTGTCATCCCAGGTGACTTTCATTGCCTTCTTCTGAAATTTTTTCTTGTCCTTCTTCAAGAGAGGGCATTCGGGTTTGACGTGTCCCGGTTTGTTACATCCATAGCAAATCACTTCATCTCCTTTCTCCTTGGAGTTTGATTTGGATTTGTATTTTGATGGCTCTCCTTGATATCATTCCTTCTTGAGAAACCATCTTCCTCATTTCTTACTTTTGAGAAATTTCTTGAAATTTTTGGTGAGGAGTGACATTTGTTCATTTTCTTCTTCACTTGAGCTTCCCTCAGATTCTTTGTTCTTTGTGGAGGCTTTGAAAGATATGGTCTTCTTCTTCTTGCTTTCATCCATGTTTTCAATTTTCTTTTTTAGCTCATGGGTCATGAGATTTCCAAGTCGCTCCTCCAAACTTAAAGAGGTCAGGCCTTGCTTCTTGTATTGTAGTGACCTTGGCTTCCCATCTCTCAGGTAGGCACCTATGAATCTTTTTTACCATCTCTGCATTACTATAGACTTTACCAAGAGATTTTAAACCATTAATAATATCGATAAATCTAGTAAACATTTCAGATATGGTTTCTACATCTTTCATTTTAAATAGCTCATTGTTATGAACCAGTAAGCTAATCTTGGATTCTTTAACTAGATTAGTTCCCTCGTGGGTAACTTCAAGTCTATCCCATATTTGCTTAGCAGTATCACAAGATGAGACTCTGTTAAACTTAGTTTGGTCTAAGGCATAGAACAAAATGTTCATGGCTTTGGCATTCCTAGTGATCTCTCTAATGTCAGCCTCAACCCATTCAGATTCAGGCTTAGGTATGGTCACACCATCTATAACTTTGGTAGGTGTTTTTGGTCCAGTCATCATTATCTTCCAAAGATCATAATCAATGGATTGGAAATATATCTTTATTCTCACTTTCCAAAAGGTATAGTTAGTACCATTGAAAAGTGGTGGTCTAGAGGTGGATTATCCCTTAGAGACAGGGAAGGTAAAACTAGAGGTGGTTGCCATATAGGATCTTAACTCAAATGGAGGTTTAAAATCAAGAATAGAGCTGAGGCTCTAATATCAATTGTAGGTCTAGGTAGGCAACCTACAAGAGGGGGGGGGGGGTGAATAGGTTGATACCAAACTTAAAATCTTTTACCCTCTTTTTAAAAACTAATCCTAGCACTAAAAATAAACAAGCATGCAGCAAAATAAACAAATTAAAGTACAAGAATTAAAGATAAGGGAAGAGAGAAAAGCAAACCACAAAACCAAATGTATAGTGGTTCAGCCAAATCCTGGCCTATGTCCACTCTCTCAAGCAGCACTTGAGGTTTTCACTAGTGGAAGTACTTACAGGTGCACTCTAAACTGGATACAAAGGATTTGTAGGCTATCTTTCCACCTAGAGATTTTGTAGGTGCACCTCCGAACCTAGAAGTTTTGCGGGATCGCTTTCGAACCTTGAGTGAGATGATTCCGGGCTCAAACTCTAAGCCTGAGTGTATCTTCAATAGTTGCCTTAACCGGCTCTATTTTTGTGATCGATCTCAAAAGGTCGATCTTACTGTGGCAGAGGTCGATCATTTTTTGCTGGGAAAAATTCAAAAGGTCAATCTATAAGACGAAAGATCAATCATAGTTGGAAAGACAAAACAAAAAGGTCGATCTATAAACAAAAAATAGATCGATCTATTGTTGCTTGACAAAACTGAAAAGGTCGACCCTTAGAGAAAGAGGTCAATCTATAAAGTTGGGCAAAACCAAAAAGGTCAATCTATAGGATACAAAGGTCGATCTATATGAGATGCAACAAAGAGGTTCTGATATATAGCAGCGAAGGTTTCGAAACCAAACACAAGGATTCCGAAACCAAAAGGCCAAAAATAGGGAATGTTCCTGAAACCAAAACAAAGGGTCTCGAAACAAAAGACTATGAATAAGCATGAAGAAAAGTCATGAAACATGAACAGGGTTCAGAACCAAGAGCAAAGGTTCCGAAACCAAAACCCAAAAACATGAGGAGAGTTCTGAAACCAAATCAAGAGGTCTCGAATACAAAAAGCCAAAAGGCACAGGAGAAGGAAAGGGCGAAACCTAAGACTAATGGTTCAAAACTTAAGAATGTGTTTACTGATTTTGTGCATATCTCTTCTCCTTGAAAACATCTCTTTTTGCTTTATCTTTTTGTTGAATTTGAGAGATAAAACATGGTAATTAATCATGAAAAATTATCTCAAACACAACTAGGATATTAGCAACAAAAACACATCAATTTGTTGTTAGGTTAAAACCAATGTGGAATTGATTGAAGAGCTTTTGAGCTAACAACGACGATGCCACGTACGAGGAGTGGCCAGTTTTGATTCTAGACACAAGGGGACAGATGTTACAGGGTTAGACCTTGTCGTACGCCAAGGTGCAGTGGCAGCATAATAGTGAGGATGAGGCGACGTGAGAGAGGGAATCCTCTGTGCGAGAGGTATCCAGAGTTATTCCTGTCTCTAGGTATGTGATTTTGGGGACGAAATCAATTTTTTGTGGGGGTTGTTATGGGGGCTTGACCCGTTCTAATTTTGAATTTTTTATTTAAAATCGGGATTCAAAAAATCTTTGCATAGAGGAATCAGTTAAAATTTTATTATTAATTAAAATTTGATCTTAAATTGGGCCCGGGTATTTGAAGTTAATGCTCTAGAGCCCCTGGAATATTATTCTAGGGTGTCAGGTCAAGTCTCAGGAGTTTTGGATGTGGTTTGGGCCTCGGTTCAGAAAATTTTTCTGATGGGCCAAATAGCCTGGGGTTCGCTCGAGCGAACCCAGGAGCGCTCGAGTGAACTAAAGAGCACTCGAGTGGTCATCGTAGAACAATAAGTCTGTTAAGTCACGAAATTGAGATCTTTGGTGTTATTTTGTTATATCATTCTCTTCTCTTCGAACAGAGGGGACTCAACAAGAGGCTAGGGTTTCGTGAGAGGCCTTTCTACCATATCTGTTTTAGGTTGTGGCTACGGATTAAGAGTATAATTCACTCGTTCTTGGACCTCTCGCGCCCGGTTCCAAGTAGGAATTTTGATACCTTATGAACACATGATGGTTTGTGTGAAGTATTTTGAGTTATTTGAGGTTTTAAGATGATTTTTATGTAGAAATCAATGGAAAACCAAACCTTAACCTAATGTTGTTTGAAATTGCTGAAGTTATTGAGGATTCTAGAGTGCCTAGAGTGATCTAAGCATGCCTTGTGATAATCTAGAAGTGGGTAGGGGGATTCTAGGCCTAGGGCTAGAGTTTGAGAAATGGGTGTTCTTATTAAATTTGGGGAAAATTATATATTAGTCTTCTAAATGTAAAATAAGTGGCTTTGAATATAATTAAACCCCATTCGAGTAAAACATGGCATGTTTAGGTTGAGGTTGATGGTTAGGGATTTGGTGAGCTAAGTGGGATGTTACGGGTTAGCCTAGGCTTTCCCTTTGTTTGGGGTTCATTAATGTAATATGAATATGTTGGGTGGCAAATTGAGGTTGAAGTCTCTAAATGTGATTGTGTTTGAGAAGGTATATGGCGGCCCATCCTTTAAGCGGGGACGAAGTTTATGGCTCCTAGTGAGTTAGTGGACAACCCATCCATTAAGCGGGGACGAAGGTATTGGATCATGAATCCAATAATCGAGAATGAGGTCCTTGGATAGTTAATCCAAGAATGGGGAGTGTTCTTCGTGAACCGAAGTTATGAAGTGAAATGTGGTGGGTTTTACTAAATATTGTGAAGCCCGATAAGGATTAGTTTCTCGATGTTTGATTGAAGTGAGAAGAGCAGTGGGAAAGGACAGGTAATAAATCTATTATGCTTGGAAGATTATAGTATTATCATGTATCTTTGCATAATTTATCCCACTTTGTATTATGTGGTTTATCATTATTCCTATGAGCTTCGGCTCACACGTTGTTAACCCAACAATGCAGGTGATGTAGGTAAAGCAATAGCTGAGGATTAGTCAAAATTCGGTGCTTTCCCCGTCACTTAAGACGAGGAACTCATGATAGTATTCTTTTATATAGTTCATTAATAGGTAGAGAGAATAATAAATTCTTTGTTACTTTATTGGATTTTTAACATTTCTGTAGTTGACTTAATAAACTTGTATGGCCATGAAGGCTCTCATTACCTATTGCATGCATGTGTGAGAAATTGGGGTAGTTGAATTTGGTAAGGCGGTTGATAATAAGATTACCATCTTTTGGTTTCAAGTTTATGGTTGAATGTTTATTTTTATGTTGAGTTGGGGAAATATATTTGGCATTGTACAAGGAGATTGGGACTTAAAAACAAACTTGTTTATTTGTTTATCTACATTATCCACCTCGTATAAATTTGCCCCTTTTTATCAAATTTTGGTAGTTTGAAATTGTAAGTGGTTAGTGGATGGATTTGAAATCTTATAGTATGATTTATCAATGTTAGGGATGTCTTCTACAGTCATTAGAATCAAAATAGTAGGTTTGGGATATGTTTGAATAGCTGTAGCAGTGGGTCGAAGAGCAGCTTGTCTAATATGATTGCTCGAGCGAAGGGGGAGTCGCTCGAGCGAACCCCCTGAAACTGGGCACAGAAAGTTGTTTGTCTTAAACCAAAAAAAAAAATTTTTTTGATTAAACTCCCCTCCTATTGTACTCTTCTGAATATGGTTTTTTTAATTCAGAATGGTGGTTTTGACGATCTAATAGACTAGAACAAGAATGAAGGGTTTTATGAAGAAAATATTGATCCAAATGGTATAGACATTAATGAAGCCCCTCCTATGGAATCACGATAGGTGGTATGTCATCCCGTACATTAGGTATATTATCTGGTTGTACCATATTTTCATTCCTAACCTCCATAAGAAAAATTTGTGACCAGTGCTTGTGGTTTATACTATAATCCTCTTCCAAAAATCTTGCATTCGCGCTAACGAATACCCTCTAACTCTTAGGATTATAAAACAAACCATCCTTAGTTCCTCTCGGTTTTCCCACAATGAAACAGACTTCTTTCTTTGGTTCCACCATACTTGCATCTCCCACCAACACGTGTGCTAGGAAATCCCCATATCTGGAGATGTTTAAGGCTCGGTTTACACCCAATCCACAACTCCATAAGGGTACCGGGAACTGCTTTAGCAGGTACCAAATTTAGAAAGAAAACCGTTCTCTCTAATGTAAACCCCCAAAATAAATGTTGTAAATTCGAATAACTCATCATGCTCCTTACCAACTCCTTAAGGGACCTATTCATCCTTTCCACTACACCATTCTGCTAAGGCATCCCTAGTGCAGACAACTGGAATGTAATCCCATGTTCTGACAAGTAGTCCTTGAACTCCCAAAGAGGTATTCACCACTATGATTAGATCATAGGGTCTTATCTACCTCTTGTCTGGATGTTCATTGGTCCACATACATCAAAATGAACCTACTCCAACACTTCTTTGGCTCTAAATCCCTTTGCCGATAATGGCCTCCCGGTCATCTTACCCTCTAAACAGGATTCGCAGACTAGAGTGCCTCCACTTCCAATGAACCTAATGGTCCATTTTCTACCAGTCTTTGTATCCTCTTTAAATTAAGATGGCCTAAACAAAGATGTCAAAGTAGCATTTGGTTCAGCGAGAAATCTTTCCCATTTAGTGGTAAAACAGGCAAGTTATTCACCCCATCGTTTTGAATAGTAAAAATTATCGGTTGGAAAATATAAAGACCATTTTCCAATGTACCATGACACATGAAGTGTTTGCCAACTACAATATTACAAAATTGCTTATTGATGTAGACACAATATCTGTCAATCCCCAATCAGAAAACTGGAACTAACTTCCACCTGATTTAAGGTACATACAAATGTTCTTTAAAATTAAACACATATTTCTACTAAAAAGAAAGAACTTCGTCTCTCACTGCAGTGGCAGATCCCTGGGAGTTATACCCCATCTGCTGGTAAACCTTGCCCTCTTTAAGTTGTTTGGTCACCTTGAACCCCTACAAATATTTATAGACATGATTAGTGGTTCATGTATCTACATACCAGGTTTCCATAGATACGATCGCTAAAACATGATACCATAACTAAAGATAAGGATTTACCTGCAGCCTAGTTGTTCTTTTGGTCAGGACAATCTCTTTTCCAATGCCTCGACTTCAAACAGTAATAGAAACTACCCTTAGGCACCTTTAACTTTGGTCGTGGCAGTTGATGGCTCCTACCCACCAGCCCTTTGTGCATTGTCCTGTTGCACCACTTTCTTCTTCTTCTTACCACCACTTGGCCTAGAAGGAGAAACCTTTTGTGTAACAAACACATGGGTCGACTTCCGGATTGCACCCTCCATTGCCTCTAATTCTTTCAATAATTCCGCTAAAGAAAATTTAGGCGGATTACTGAAATGAATCTGGCAGTGGCTAGAACACGACATCCACCTGGGTTTCCCCATCAATCTCGGTTCCAAGGACCTCTCACTGGTGTACCTTATGCCATGTTTGTGTTCATAAGACCCATCATGGTAACCTGCCTTGCTACCCGACCCTGCTTACCAAATATTTCTGTAAGGTTAAGGATCATTTCAGCTGTAGTTGCCATTGACTGATACTGGCTTTGCAAAATATCTAATGTGGAAGCTAAGATGTAGCAACGTGCTATCCTATCAGTCCTTACCCAATCCTGATAGTGCCGGATGTCTTGTACAGAAGATCCATTATTAGGAGAAGGTGGACCAGGATCAAATGGCATGAACATATAGTCGTTAGAAGTTAGGACAATATTGAGATTCCTTTTCCATATGATAAAGTTAGGTCCAGTCAACTTATGTTCTTTGAGAATCGCCGCTAGTGGATTGAATGATCCCATTATTAAATTCTGAGAAATGAAAGAGAGAACTTTTTAATTCTTTGAAAAATTAGGGTCCCTCAACCTTTTGATTTTAAAAGAATTATTGGTTGCCCGAATCATTTGTGATTATGCAGGCCACTTAGTGTGGATGTCTACTAATCAATCCCATCTGGATGGACATACCAGTCTATTAATATCCTCCTAGAAAATATCACAACAAAAATCATTCACCCAGAGTCACATTAACCGATCAGGCCACTTAGTGTGGACACCTTACAGTTAACGAACAAAGAACTAACATGTTTTTATTTCCTAATATATTCTAAGAATTAAATAGCCAATTACCATTGGTCCTAACAAATAAAAACAGTGACTCCTTAGGGAGGATATTTTTATTCATCAGTTAAGTGTATAACCATTACACTCAATTTAAAAATCATGTGATAAAGCACTAGGCCCGGTGTGTGCGAACCCCACTTCGCACCACTTCTCAAATTAACTCCTTTCGGAGATTCGCGGAGGAGATACCATGATTAAAATCCTTTCTCAGGGACACCGGTCAGGCCGGCACACAAGTTATAATCGCATCTCTAACGAATGTGCAATGGATACTATAGGATTTATCTGTAACTAAATCCTTCTCCCACTTAGTATTTTAAAACGAGAGTTTTTCTTTTTGTCTATTTTAAACTATTAAACATATTTTAATTTTTCGATTATAAAATTCGGCTTTTAATCAATTAAAATATTCCTTTTTTAATTCTATTAAAATAAACAAAAAGAGTTTCCTTATTTAATTTTGCAAAAAGTAATTAATTTTCCGGGTTTTCTTATAAATAAAAAATTTCCTAATTAATTATCCACTTAACGTAAAAATTAAATAAATTAATTATCTGTTTATTTTCTATTTTAAAAAATTGCTTAGATTAATTTATTTTATAAAAATCCTTTTTCTAATATTCCTTGATTTGTCCAACCATACATAAAAAGAAAAAATAAAAATAAAAAATTCATCTACGCAATTAAATAAAACAAACAAATAAATAAATAAATAAACCAACGAAAAAAATAAATAAATAATGTCGTTACAATCCGGTGTATCTGTTTAATCTTTTAATCCGACGGTCTCGAATTGAAGATTAAACGCCTAGGGTTTTGGAACCCTAAACGAGTCGTCAAAGATTCGACCTTCTTCCTCAGCCGCAGGACCACCATGAAAGCCCCAGACCACCATTGAAACGCCAGAAAAAAGCCAAAAAAGACGCCCAAATAGCCCTCAGTTGGGCCGAAAAAACTGATGTGCACACAACAGTATGCCGCCAAATTTAAGGCCCTGTTTGGCCACCTTGCCGTCACCGTTAAAGCCCGAAAAAATTACTGGATGTAGAATACTTTGACTACAGGATCTCTGCAAAGAAATCTTGTCAAAATTTGAAGCGAAAGTGTTACAAAAAAATTGTTGAAATTCATGTCACTGTAGCAAGCGAAATCTGCAACACTGACTTTGGCCTCTATTTTGACCACCTTGCACGGTCATTGAACCGCCACTGAACCTATATCGGAGAGCCAATGGACAACCTTAATTGCAGCAAAAAAATTACGTCAAAAAATGTTACCGAAAGCCTCGGGAACGAAGCCCGAACAGACCACAACTGCTAGCCGAAATCTGCTCCTGTTGCCGCCGACTTTGGCTTTTCCGTCCTCGTTTTCGATCCCCGTTTTGTGATCCGATATACAAGTTCGATCCAAAATAATATACATGAATGAAAAATAATTACATCGTAAAACCTATGCCGCACGATCGAAGCGCACATCCGATCTAATCTCGAATTAAAAATAACGAGAAAAATCGAATAAGAACGATATAATTAAACCATTCATTCACATCAACCATAAACCGGATCGTAACGACATGTATTTACAAAACCGAGGTTACAACAATGGTTTTTCATGAAAAATGCGACGTGGCTCTGATATCATTGTTGGAGCCGCGCAGGGGAAAAAGACAAATAATTTCGATGACATGACCGTAAAAAATATCGTCCCGCGTTTTTCATGAAAAAGGTCGAATCAAAGCGATGTAAAATAAATATTACCTCGTAGAAACTTGTAGCAAAGTTTCTAGAACTCCAATTAACTATGTGAGATGACCCAGTGACCTTCTCACGTATCACCTGACGCACGCGACGATTCTGCCGAGTGGGCACCGATCCGAATCGACGTTTGTTGGTTTCAAACACACTGAACGCTCTCAACTTTTTTGCTAAATTCTAGAGAGAGTGAGAGAGGGGGTACGGCCGGTGACTAGGGTAGATTAAGAGAGTGGAT
>JAULLD010098626.1:0-12558 GCA_035668095.1 Sarracenia minor
GAGAGATGTAGAGGAGCAATCCATTCGAGCCGGAGTTCATGTCTCACGTGGAGAGGCGGTAGGTGATGACCCTGTGAAACTCTCAGACAGTCGAAAGGACGGTCAGAGTCGCCGTCCTATGGATGTGAGTGAAGGAAGTCGGCGGAAAAAAGGGAAGTCGTCCGTAATGGACATTGCACTTGACGCGTTGACTGTTGCCGCCAATGCACGAACTGAAAAGTACAAGCAGCAGGCCAAAAGCAGCGAAGTACAAAGTTCCGGTAGTGACCCCTACTCCAGTGTTGAGTGTGTGAATGTGTTGGAGTCCATGGGAGACATTGAAACCGAGAGTTACCTGTTAGCCTTAGAAAAATTCAACAATTCCCCCGAATGGCGTAAGATGTTTATTGCCATGCCCGACCGACGCAGGAGGGAGTGGTTGCGTTCTTTGTATTGAGGGCGTTTTATTTCGGATGACTATATTAATATCGTACACTTGTCTTCTTTTTTGTCGGATGACTGTATTAATATCGTACACTTGTCTTCTTTTATTTCGGATGACTGTATTACTATCATACACTTGTAACGTTTTATTTCGGATGACTGTATTAATATCATACACTTGTAACGTTTTATTTCGGATGACTGTATTAATCTCTAACACTTGTTACTCACTGCTCTACTGATTGTATGAAATATCGCTCAGAATGTTGATTATTGGTCTTTACATACTTCTGTAATCTCTAACACTTGTTTTAATGCTGTTTTATTTTATTTTCACAAGGAACACAATTTTCACATTGAAGCTATCTCCTGCTTCCTTTGCATCCTCAGAAGCTATCTCCTGCTTCCTTTGCAGCATCAGACGTAAGCTTCATATATTAGTCATAGTTTTGGAACATAATAGTAAATTTATGTAGCTTGTAAATAGTTTTTATGTATTCGTCAACTCATTTCTGTTTGTGACTGCAGTGTACATAGCCAGAAATATGGTGTTACTGTAAGTTGCAATATGTGGCTGTTTAATTAATTATTTTATTTTGTAATAGACACATAAAAGTAAACGTGTATAAACTCCCAGCATTTTAATGTTTGCCTGGACATTGTACAAAGAGTGTTTTAAAGCGGTAACACTTGTTTTCAAGCGGCAACCTGATTACTGCATTTCTGCATATTCATCTGTACGTTAAATATCATGTTGTAATGTTTTATAATTTAATCCTCTTGCATAGATATTATTACTTCAGCTCCCAAACACTTGGTTGTAAACTATAGAATAGGTCCAACATCGCCAATATTACTATTCTACGTATCCCATAGTTGTAAGTCAACTCTACCCAACAAGCCTTCATCCTATTTTGTGGTGGATACTATTCTAATTTCCTCTGTTTAGGCGTCACTGTCATATAAAATGACATAGAAGTAATCAGAATAATCTCATTGCATTTGCTCAATGTTTACCCAATTGTTTGATCATGTCTGACACTGTTTTGCAATATACCTGGTTGAAATAGGATATGTCGAGTACATCAAGTTCTAGCTTGGAAGATGATATAGAGGAGGTGATGACCATAGCGGTGCTGAATGAGTACATTCAGAATTCAATACCAAAGACACCGCAACGAACGTGCTCCTTAACCGGATTTGCGTACGTTGAGTTCTTAGTCACTGGTCACGGGGTGACAATATTCGATTTAATTCGTATGGATGCTACCACATTTGTTAGTCTAGCAGATGAGTTACGAAATAGAGGATTCTTTGACAACAAACATAGTCATTTACCAGTTGAAGAATCACTAGCTATATTTTTGTTTATTATCTCACATGGTTGCCGTCATAGACTCGCCGCTGATCGGTTTCAACATTCGACTGAAACCATTAATCGCCATTTTAAAAAAGCCATGCGAGCCCTATGTCGTTTAGGGAATGTCATTATTCGACCCACAAATATGAATGACACACCTCCTGAGATTTTGAACAACCCCAGATTCTATCCATGGTTCCAGGTATTACGTCATAACTTCACGTTATTCTAGTAAACGTGTATTGTAGCAAGTAACCGATGTTAACTTAACGTTAAAATGATAGGATTGTATTGGAGCCATAGATGGAACACATATTGTCGCAACAGCACCAGCTTCAAAACAATCCGCATATCGAGGTAGGAAGGCCTACCCAACACAAAATGTCATGGCGGCTTGTTCGTTCGACATGAGATTTACGTTTGTGTATACCGGCTGGGAGGGAAGCGCCAATGACTCACGCGTTTTTTTAGAAGCCATAACAAGAGGAGACGTAGGATTTCCTCATCCCCCAGCGAGTAAGTATGCAAACATTCTATAAGCCTTGGTTTTCCTACGAGTTATGTATTTATTATTGTTACATAACTTATGTAATTTCATTATGATTAATTTCTTTATTATGTTTGCATATAGATAAGTATTATGTAGTCGACGCTGGGTACACCAATATGCCCGGATTCTTAGCACCTTACCGAGGCGAGAGATATCATTTGCAAAATTTTCGCGGTCGGGGGCATGGTCCTAGAGGACCTCGGGAATTATTCAACTACAGGCATTCATCATTACGGAATGTCATAGAACGGTGTTTTGGCGTATTAAAAGCGCGATTTTCAATCCTAAAGGGAATGACCAACTTCAAGCCTACACGGCAAGCAGCAATCGTGACAGCCTGTTGTGCGGTCCACAATTGGATCCGCATGCAAGGGCAAGTTGATGAAATGTTCCAAACATACGAGGCGGAAGATTATGTTGTGTCTAACGAAGGAGGAGAACCTTCTCAACAACATGATATTGATTTGTCCCAACCTCAACTAAATCAAATGGCAGAACAACGAAACACTATTGCGAATGCCATGTGGGAAGCTTATAATCAATAATATGAGTCAGGTATATCTAACTACAACGAAACACTATTGTCCTATCTTGGTAAAATTCTGTTTTTAGCTAATAAATTTTTTTACAAACATAAGCCTTGTGGCTGCTGCTAGCTAATAAATATTGATTTTTTTACAGGCATTCATCATTGTGGGTTGCTGCTGCTGCTAGCTTCAAATTCAGTAATTGTTGTATTTTATGTTTGCTTCAAGATCTTTGTGGTTTGTAACACAGATTCAGTAATATGTCAAAACAAATTCTCATTTGTTGTTTTGGTGTTATGTTGCAGTGTTGGTTGCTGATGGTGGATGGTGGTTTAGTCTTGGCCTATTGCCTCTGATGTATCTCATTTGTTCAGATGCTGCTACTACGGGCTTGGGTGCCTTGCAGTTGGCCTTTCCAAGTGCGACCCAAATCATGGAGCCTGATCTGATATTGTAATCCTGCTGCAACATAAGTTGGCTACCTTCTCTTAGGTTTGTAGGTTTGGATTTAGCTATTTTGAAAGCCAAGTCACAAGTTGTAATGCTTTATTTGTGCAAATGAACTTTTGTGTTAGTTTTGTCTTGCATCATTAATTTATTTTTCTTTTGACACAAGTTTAGTTTGAAATCAGTATCTTGCCTAAAGGTGCGATTAACCCAACTCATGTTTGGTTTGAAGGTGAACAAAGTGATTTGTTTGAACAAAGTGATTTGGTTGTGCAGAATTGCATATTGCTGTGCAGGTATCCCTGTCTCGTGTAAGTGTGGGAAATTTTTTTTGCCTCTAAGTTTAATATCAGATAGGTTGTAGCAGAATTGTGTGAATTGTATGAATTACAGAATTGTAGCAGCAAAATTGCCACAAAGCTTTGTATGGACTCTATTTTTTTGTTGCAAGAACATATGAGAAACATTCTGAATCTGCAGCTGCTTACATAGAGGTGGCTCTGGATTCTGATCTTTTTGTTTGTTGCTCTTTTTGGTTAAATACTAATATGGACTCTATTTTTTTATTGAATTCAATTTGGTTTCCTTTTTCTTCTCCATGAAAATCAGACACAACAAATGAAAGCAAGGGAGCACCAGCAACAAATACAAATGCAACAACTGCAAATCATGCAACTGCGTAATGCACAATTGCAACGAAGGGATCCTAATCATCCCCCCCTCGGTGGTCCTATCAATGCTATGAACTCTGAGGGAATGATTGGGCAGCCATCAGCCAGTGTTCTGGCTATGAAAATGTATGAAGAACGAATGAAAAACTCTCATTCAATGGATTCAGAGACTTCTCCAGCTCTTATTGATGCCAACAGGATGGCCCTTCTCAAGTCAGCAACTAATCACCAAGGGTAAGTTGCTAGAACTTATATTTGTCAACCCCGTTCATGTGAGATCAAGTTACGTATTTACCTTTTACGTAGTTTGAGGTCTTTTTTTCTATTGTTTCTTTGATTCAGTCAGTTAGCACAAGGCAATTCTTTGATTCAATCAGTTAGCACAAGGCAATTCTGGGAGCATGTCTGCAGCTTTGCAGCAAATGTAGGGCCGATCTCAATTGACCACTGTAACTACTGGGATCATACTCTTTATTTATTTTTTATTTTTTTGTGATGAGTACACGAACCATGGTCCTATCTTTGGACTTTGTGAATTATTCCTATATAATCAAGTCTCTGCCTATCAAAGGTGGTTTAATCTTTTGAATTTTGCAGGACATCAAACCAGAAATTAATATCGGTGCACCCCAGAAATCTTTGCCAATGGATCTTTCATCAATATATGGACATGCAATTTTACAGTCAAAATCTGGACTAAGTGCTGCAGGTACATTCTCAAACCCTTTGGAATGAAAGAATTTTACTAGATAAACATACTGTTGTTTGTGATGACTGATGAGTAATGTATGAATGTAGTTTTTATATGGCCTATTGGCCTATATATGTTTTTCGTTTCCTAATTGACTTTAAAATTTGGGAACAAATTATCTTTGCTATGTTATATATTGGATACATGGTACATCTGCATTTTACATAGTTCCTTTCCTTTACCTAACTAAAGTGTCAAATGTCCAACACACAAGTAATTCACAAAGAAGAGAGTCCATGTAACGTAGGTGCTCATGTCATAATAGGACTTGCTCTGAAACAGAAAATTTTACCATGCAACTTGTTCTCCAAAATTTTTCTTTGCATTTTCTTGAAAGTTTTCTTTTAGAGAAATAGTTAAATAAAATGAACTAAAATTTAGAGATAACGCAGTTTGGCATATTAAAATCTAAACAAAAAAAGAAGGCCATTCAGCTAAATTGAATAAAAAATAAATGGGGGATGATCTGCTTTATAATAAACTGTCCTCATGATTTCCACTGTTTTTCAGGATTAAATCAAGGTGTCACTGGTCTTCCATTGAAGGGTTGGCCTCTAACTGTGAGTTTCTTAGGGCTTTTTCTTTGAATATTCTCTTGGTGAATACAGTTTGGATTGGTAGCTCTGTGTGATTGCTGGCTCTTTGTGGTGTTGCATCTTCTTGGTTTAGAACTTGTTTTGTTTTGATCATATGAAACTTGTTTTGTTCGGAACTTCTTTTGTTTGCACTCAAATTCAGTTTGAAATCTTCTTTGGAAATGCAAGTTTTGCTGACATGGAGCTGTCTGGCTGCTGTGTAATATCTTTGTGAATACAGTTTGTTTCCCCACAATCCAGTCCAAGCTAGCTTCGAAGTCTGGTGCCTAGAGTTTTCTATATTATTTTTTTTTCCATGATGCAAAAAGTTAAAAAATGCAATAAGAAGCATTCAAGGAATTTAACCCAAACATGGCCTGATCTTTTCAATAAACTCTTATAACCCCCTACTCTCTGGTTCATATTTAAGCACCGAAAAACCCTATTTCTGGTTCTGGTAAAGCCTGCCAAACCCCCGCTCCGCCCTTCCCCGGCCCTCACAGCTTCAACTCTCTACTGAAGATACATCAGAAGCAATGTCGGATCTACCAGACGGAGTCAGTTCTTCTTCTGAGCCCGAAAGTCGTAGCAAAAAGTGAGTTTTCCCATCCATTTCTCTCTGTCTTTCTAAGCATCTATATATATTGATGCATGTGCATGATTTGAGTTTCTTTGCTATTTCCAATAATTATTGAGGAAATTCGATTTTAGTTTCTTTATAATATTTGTGAATTTCCAACAGCGCTGCCAAGCGAGAGTTGAAGAATAAGAAGAGGGAAGAGGACCGAAGGCGTAAAGAGGAGGGAAAGGCAAATCAGGTATGCTACATTCTTTCTGATTTCTGTTGGTTTTCTCTCAAATGCTCTGAATTGTTTGAGGATAAAATGCTGGAGAACAGAAATGATATATATATATTTTTTTACATCTTCATTAGAATGTGAAATTTGGCCTAAAAGGTAATCAGAGGATTTGAATGATGTCAATGAGCAATAACTTTTATACACTTTGACATCTTGAAGTTTTGCTAATTCTTATTTGTAATTGTTTCTCGGAAGCCAAACAGAGTGTAGTATTGTTTCTCATTTATGTCTCTTTTATGCACTTTGACATCTTGTAGGTTCTCTAATTCTTATTTCCATTTGTTTCTTGGAAGCCAAACAGAGTGTAGAATTTTATTATTATTGTTTTTAAGTTGTGTGCTATTTTAATATCAATTTGTGATATGTTTTGTCTTCTATATGATAGTAGATTTAGTCTATTTAGACAGTAAGGGTTCACTTGTTTCTTACTTGTTAACTTAGATTCATGTAGATATCCTGATTGGTAATGTCTTATCCATGTATCAGCTTTTTGGTTGCTTTGTGCAGAAATCCTGTATATGATGCTAACCTGCCTGCCATTATTTCATGATTCGGCAGGTCCATGAGAAGGATGTGATCGGTATCACACACCATCCTCACAAAAACCATGTTGCTACATATGGTGAAGACTGCACGATGAAATTGTGGAAGCCTTGGAAGTTCCCTGTGGTGATGGTGACATTTCTGCTGTGTAAGTTTAAAACTAAGACATAGGTCCCTGTTTTAAGGTGTTTTTGGTTACTGAGAGTGCAGGCATTTTAGAAGGCTGACTTTCTTTTACTCCCAGTTCATCTGCTGTCAGGTAAGGAAACACAAATGTAAGATATTTATTGGAAGCAGGCTCTCTCTCATTGAAGATAATTCATTGTTATCAATGCTTCTATTTTATCCCCCAAAATCAGGTAGGCTGACTTGTTTCCTATTTTAAAATCTATGTCCTTATTGGAAAATAATTAATCGTATGTGCTATATTAGTAGATATCTATATAGATTGTAGTGCTATTCAGTATTTAATAGAAATTTTAGGCAAATTTGTTGTGTATGAAATTTTGCTCAAATCCTTTGGACAGTAGGTATTTCTTCTCTATTTCTTATTCCTCTTATTTTTTACCTTACTGTTCTGATATTATTGTTCAAAGCCCAAGTGTACTTGTATGTTTCAACCATGAATTGCCTCACAGAATCAATGCCTAAATAAATCCATTTCGTACCCTTTTGCCATTGAATTACTATTGAAACCCAACAAAATTATTGCATTCCAAACTCCAGAACTTCTATTTGTGAAAATTCAGCAATATTTTCTTTTGGAAATAAAGCAGAATCTCATCCCTATTCCATATTCCCTAGAAACCTTCTTCTACCACATCAAATCTTGGCCCTACTAGGTTTTCCAAACAGTAACACATCACAAAGCCAATAGTAGCCAGTTTGTTTTAATCTCTCCCTTTGTAAATTATCCCCCAAAATCAAATATTTACGTATTTTGTATTGATTTTGCTATTGAAAAATCAGTGAGTATGGATATTGGTGTTCAACTTTGATCAGTTCCAGTTTTGATGAATTAGTGATCAACTTTGTTAAAATTCAATCCGGACACTACAAGTATGGAGAATAATCTTGGGTCGTCTTTTGTTTTCTGTAGCTTTTTAATTGCAGTGCTACATTCCACTCCTTTGCTAGAAGTGAGTATTCTGTTTTAACCTTAAAGTGCACCTTATTTCCATTCTGAATTTGACAATAATGACACTCTCTCAGGTTCAGAAGCCTCAAACAGCAGATGATGAGGACATGGATCCAACGGTAAATCTTTCTCATTACCCGCTTGTCCATTAGTTCTCAGCTTAGTACATATGAGTTGATTTTATTTGCCAATAAAGAAAATGCTCATGTTTTACTTGAATCTTCTACATTTCATTGCCTGCAGCTATACTTTGAGAATAGGCTTAAAGCCCTAGCAGCTCAAAAGAGTGTTGGGATTAATTGCTATCCTCACAAATTGGTTTTGCTGTTGGCTGGTTTTTTTGATGTTCTCTTGGGAGCAGCAGCATCTCTTGAGGAGTAGGGGTTTTGTCTTGGTTTTCTTTTGGTGGTTTTTCATTTGTCTTTTCTCTTTTGGGTTTGTTTTTTGGGTTTCCTTATTTGGTTGTAAGGCCCGGGGTATGCCCCTTGTATATTTGTAACTTTTTTCACTTAAATGTAAATCTAATACTTTTTTTTGTGATCGTTGGCCATATATTTATAAGTGTGTATCTTTTGATTTTTTCACATTATTGGAAGGTTGCCAATCAAGGCAAATAGACCAAGGAAGAAGAGAAAAATTTTCAAAAACACCAACAAAAAAAAGGGGAGAATTCACAAGAAAAAATTTAAAGAAGATTCTATTAATTAATTAAAAACCATAATGATTTTTTATTATTTTATTTTTTGAGAATTACTTTTTTCAAAAATTGTGATACCAAACAGATTTTCAATTCTGTGATTTTTCAAAAACTGTAAACTACTCTACTTACCAAACGCAGTTTCTATTCGCTCTAATTTTTTGAAAACTCTGTTCTGAATAATTCTCAGAAAACTCTATTCTAAATTTTCAGAAAACAGAAATCAGAAAATTCAGAAAACTGTTCCAAACGGCCTCAAAGCAATTGGTTTTTGCTTTTCGCGTATACACAGAAAGCTCGGGGAGTAGAGGCACGAATGAGAAAGCGAGAGAGAGCAGGGGAGAAGGGAGAGGGGCGACGGCACCACCTTCTCCGGCCACCGACGTCGGCGTTGCTGTCGGCAAGGAGAGAGGAGAAGACCGGCGACGCGAGGAAAGGGGAAACGCCGGCGAAGTAGCAGCGGAACAGAGGACGAGTCGCGTGCGACTCCGAGAGCTTCGACGGTCGATTCGAGCATCGATTTGGCTCATTTTCTTCCGATTTATTCGTCTAAGGTAATATTCTAGCCCTCTAGAACATTGCTAGTAATTTATTTTTGATTATTAACGAAATTTTATGATCGATTGAAATCTAGGGCTTGTTGAGGCCGACGGGAGTAATTTTCGGATTTTAGTCTTGCTTTGGGCCATTAATTTTGGATTTTTGGGTTAAGGTTCACTGATGAACTTATGCTTGTATTAATTTTGGATGGTTCATGATTGTGCGTGGAGGTAGCTGTGGTAGTTTGTTTCTTTGGTTACAGCAGGTGACAGGATTGGAATGCTATATTAATTTTGCAGCAGGTGCGTGGCGGTGGCTGTTGTATTAATTTTTTTTCTTTTCTTTTGTAATATTGGATGGTTCATGGTTTTTTTCTTTGTGTAGTTATTGATTTCTAATTGTTGAATTCCATCTTGCTGAGATGAATGGTAAAATGCTTGTTAGCAAATTTGGTGTAGCAGCAAAACTGAAACTTTGGTGTAGCAGCAAATTTGGGTAGCAACAAAATGGTGTTGCAATAAAATGGTGTAACTGCATCTTTTGAGTAGCAGTAAAATGGTGTTGCAGTAATTTTGTGCAAATTTGGTCTAGTAGCAAATTTGGGTAGTGACAAATTTGGGTAGTAGCAAATTTGGTGTAGCAGCAATTTCTTTTCTTTTAGAGTAGCAATTTCTTTTCTTTTGGTATAGCAGCTATTTTTGTATAGCATTTTTTTTGGTGTAGCAGCAATCTTGCAGGGGACCTTTAACTAAGAGGTGCTTTCTTTTCTGGGTATAGCAGCAATATTTTCTTTTGGTGTAGCTGCAATCATTCAAACTGCATTTTTTGGTGTAGTAGCAATCTTTTCTTTTGGTGTTGCATCATTTTCTTTTATTTAGGATAGAGGGCATTGCTATGCTGGTCTTTGCTATGCTGGTTCTTTTTGAGTTTTTTTTTTTTGGGATAAAATAGAAGAGAGAGAGCACATGAGAGTGATAACAAGAACGACAGAGGGATTTTAAAGCTCTTGACATTGCTAGTTAACTCTTGTCCCCTTTTTACACAAAAAACCTTTCATCGAGTGAAATGCTAAAAGTTCAGTGTGACTAGTCCCTCTAAATGTAAAACCACCGTCACTTTCCATAAAGTAGGTTAATTTTCCAATATGATATTCTATGAATGAAATTTTCTTTCGGTTGATAAATTTGTTCTTGCAGTCTAAGATGGAGATGGTGGCTCGGGGACTTGAGAAGCATTTTAAAGTAGAACAAAGGGAACTCTTAATGGACATGTTTTTCAAATTCTGTGGGAAAGAGAACCATAGTAGTATGGCTGAAGCTCTGGGCTGGTCCATGCAAGTTCTTTGTTCTTCATAACTTTTTGTGCGCAGTTTTCCAGCAGAAACCTTAATGCATTGAGCAAAATGTTTCATCCCTAAATGAACTATATATAGGTTATGGTAAACATATGCATGATATAGTTCAGGAAATAAAATAAAATAATAACTGATGAGTGTGAAGGATTACGTCTGATGTCCAAACATGTCATATTGGTTGTCTCGATGGCTTTAATATTTATTGTGTGGTCTCTCATGGTGAGGTTTTAATTATAAGAAAAATTCCAAAATTAACAGGCAAGAGTTTTGACCAGAAACTACTGGCTCTGATGTATGATAGTTTTTTCTTTGTAATATCTGTGGCTGACCAAACATTTAAATTCCCCATTTGGATAATTTGATTGAGTTTTACAAATTTAGCTTTAGTTTGGCTCGCTATGACTTTTTGTCTTCTTGGCTATTTTATCCAAAAAGTTGAAAAAATGTTTGTTATGTTTTATTTGGAAGCTGAAAATCTAGATTGAGTGGCTTTTGAAAAGGTAAAATGTATGTTTTTTGGCTTTTATGAGAACAAAACTGATGAGATCTTTTGGGTTTTTTTGGTTTTTTAGCAAAAAAGCTAAAAATTTAACTTAAAAGCCAACTCCCAAACGAACCCTTTATCGATTCCTTCTAATAGAGTTCGGATACATGTTTCAAGCAAGCAACCTGATTATTTTTGAAATTATTTTTTATTACTATCCCTTATCTGTTTATATTAGTTTCAAACAATCCGGTTTCATTTAGAATTCTGTTTCACTACACGTAATTAAATATTTTTTGCTAATTTCAATTTTCATTTAATGTCGTTAGTGTTGTAATTAATATTTTTTTTCTATTTTCTTTTTGTAGGTACCCTCAGCTGAAGGTTTTTTCAATGAACAGGCAAATAGGTAACATGAATACTACTGCTACAACACAGTGAGTTGTGTATATATATTGTTTAATCACAAGCTTTAAAGTTATTGAAAGTTTATTCATTGTTATAACCAAATTCACAAGGCTGATATGGTCCTTTGCTCCATACAAATTGTAATCCACAAATAGTCATATATTAAAGTAAAGTGCCCCTCTCCTTGGCCATGTGATGTTTTTTTTTTTTTTTGTCTAAAAAATTATGCGTTCTTTCTTAATGCACTGGAAGTTTTTGAATTTTGTGAGAATTTATGAGATACGGTAATCCGGTGACATGAGTCAATAATGGCTAATATGTTAGAACGGAAGAACATAAAGTTTAGTGTAAATGTAATAGGGTAAATTACATTTACCTTTTCCTAAGGTTGATTGGAAATACAAATAACTTTCTTCATGCTTAAAAAATTATACTGACCTCCCTTCCGTTTCATTTTTGTAGTTCACATGACCCGTTAGTTGACAGTTACAAAATTTGATGAATCTTGCAGACATCAATGATTATTTTACATTTTCTTCTATGCTAGTTCTTTGCTATGCTGCTGTTCTTTTCTTTTTTTTTTTTTTTTTTTGGTTCCATAGCTATTTTTAATCTTTCTTCCTTTTTTTTCTCTTTTTGTTATAGATTCTATAGTTGATTCTATAGTTGGCTCTGCATTGTAGCTTTGCGGAAAACATCGCTAATTTTATCAAAAATCGCAAACTAATGTTTAATGTTGCAATGATTTTGATGCATTTGATTTGTGGATGCGGCTTCTAACAGTAGTGAGCAAATTACAAAAGGCCATTAATTGAAAAGAGGGGATAACTTATATACATTACACAGCTGGACTAGGAAGTGCTCTTGTAGATTTGGGATTGAAAATTATTTTTGGAATTGAAGATTATTTTCGAATTTTGGAGATATTTATTATGGATGATTATGTTTCAAATTTGGATATATAAACTTTATGTTGATTTGAATGGAATGTATGTGAAATAAATTTACATATTATATGTATTTGTGATTTTTTTAATAAGATTGAATGATATATTACAGAAAAATCTAAATTATATTTTAGCCAAATAAAAATAAAAAATTAAAATAAAATAATTTGTGAAAACAATATATATATATATATGTATGTATGTATATATATATATATATATATATGACAATGAATATTAAAATTAAAAATATTATAATTATTTTTGCCGATAACTATGATAT
>JAULLD010099728.1:0-12552 GCA_035668095.1 Sarracenia minor
TATTGTCCGCTTTGGGTATGGGCCCTCACGGTTTTGCACTTCCCAGGGGGGTCACCCATCCCAGAATTGCTCCCGCTTAACCGCGGAGTTCTTCTAAGATTTAGACCACCAGGGAAAAGGCCTCGTTGTGTGTAAGGGTGCATATTTTCTCTTATATAGCCCAGGACTCCCTCTCCCTTTCCGATGTGGGAAACCAGGACGTCACAGAGGAAATGACCCTATGGTTCGAAACTGGAAATTTTTGGGAACTTAACTAATTTTTAGGTGGGTAACAACTTAGTCGGACTTGGCGGTTAATCATAACTTTTCATATCAAACTGGACATTTTTAACAAAACACAACCTTTACATTAACCCGGACTTTTCAACAATTTTATGATTCAACTTCAGTTCGACAGTTTCTTTTTTTTAAACTTATAATTTGAACTAAACTCTCATAATTCATGCCCTTATTAGGATTTCCGGCCATTGCTTCTTACTTGAGTACGAGGCTAGTTTCGGGGTAGACCTTTTATTTTTGTTTTAGCTTTGGTTTTCTTATTATATATCAGTGGTTTCGTTGCGCCATCGGTAACTGCTACTGTAATATCATTAGGTTCATTGTACCATTGATAGTTATTGTAGCACTTTGATTCTTGTTGTACTTTGGTTATTATTACGTCATCTTGATTCCATGTATCCTTGATTGAGCTGTTGTATCTTGATCTTTGTAAGTAGCTTTAGTTGTATTATTGTTAGTAGTTATCAGTTTACTTTTAGTATTGTTATAGTAGTGGTGGTTAAGAGAGTTGGTGTTGGAGGGTGTTTTCTCTATTATCTTATACCATGATCTTCTAGTATGGCCAGGTGGGTACCCTACCCATTGGTCCACCATATAAGTGCGCATGATTGTTACGGGTGCCCTACCCTTTCACTTGGCCATAATAGTGTGCAAATTCTTATCGGTTTTAGTCGACTTCTGATCGACTCTTGTTCTATCCTTTTAGCCATCTTTGATGGTTGGGTGTGTGCATTGGAGTGGGTGTTGGAGATGTTGGTGTAGGTAACCATTTTGGGTAACTTTGTGAGGTGTTATGTAAAGGGATATACATGCTATATGTTTCCTCTTACTTGCTAATATTTCCACTTTACTTATAAACTAAACTGTTTCCCTTACTTATGATAATACGAAATACTTGTTTTCAACAAAATGCATTTACTTTCCGTCAAACTAACTGTATTTGCATATCACATGTCATCCTCATAAAGTATATTTAGTTCTTGCATAGTTTGTTTCTACGAGCCTTGGGATCACGTTGTCTTTGACAACACGTAGGTGATCTAGGTAAAGGCATCGCGTATTGAGCTACGGGTGTACTTCGATACCTTTGGAGGACATTCCACATGTTATGTATTTGTGTTTTGAGACTTATACGGTTGTTAACATGTTATTCAACCCTTAGAAGCTTTTTTCAAGAACTTATAATTCTAGGTTTTCAAGTACGTACCTCCTATGTTTGAGCTTAATGTTTTTGGGCCTTCGAGACTCGAATTTCTTATTTAGTAGTTTTTCCTCGTACATCTATTGTTTGTGGTGAGGCCGGTGTGATGGGTGGGTATTTTGGGGGCCCTTTTGTATATCCGATTAATTCACTGAAAAAGTAAGCTAGTTTAAGGATTTTTAGTTTCTGGAAAAACAATGCTCAAGTTTTAATTTGAGATTTTATGTTTCTACTTGCCTTCTCATACTAGTTTAACTTGTTTTTTACTATTTGATGCAAGAAAAGTCATTTTGAAGCTAAAAAGTCATTACTATATCAGTGCAGAATAATCCAAACTATCAAGCATCGCTCGAGCGGTGGTAGGTCCACCCGAGCGAACCCCATGTTCCCTGCCTATACGAAAATTATTCCATTTTTGTTAAAGTTTGGGGTTTTGATTGTACACTTTGGGGCCTCTTTTAAGCCTTATTCATGTACTACTTTTAAACAAAAATGGGCCCTCATGACTTAGTTTTTTCATGGTTAAAACATGTTTTAAAATGAGTCTTTTTCATGAACTTTGACTTGTTTTTAGTTTTGACTTATTATTTTAGGCTTTAGATTTGTATGTTAGTATTTTCCTAGTACGTCGGTTTCGGGGCGTTACAACTTTTTTAAGCCCATCTATGGCTAACACATCATCTTTTGTGCTGGATGTTGGCCTTGAAGGGATAAATCATCCCATTCCTAACCAAAGGACTGTACACAAATCCTCCTTGATTGTTTCATCCAAGCTAAAGGAGCCTTTTTTATCCACCTCTTTTAGGGAGGATTTTCTAGTAGCAACCCATCATGGGAAAGAACCTTTTAACTATTAGTCCACCTAGAAGGGGTTTGATTTCTTCATCTTTTACTAAGTCCAAATCTCCTTCGAGAACTAGACCTCCTCTGGTGTGCCATCATTGTTGGGTAGTATGTCACATTCGACCAAATGCTAGCATCCTAAGAGGGATGTGACTAGGGATCAAAATAGAAGACAATCACTGATTATGAGATCCACAAGTTTGGGCCCATCTACTGTGATGAGAGATCACGTCGAGACTTTAAGCCATTTGAATCAGTTACCCACCCAATCATCATACCTTATCCCAGAAATAGATAACTTGTCCATGGATCTTACTAAACCTTGTTCATTTACTTCTACGAGGAAACCCAATCCTCCTAAGAATGTGGATTTTCGCACCAACCCTAAAACCATTCCCATTCCCTTGCCCAAAGAACATGAACATTCCTTGAAAAGGGACAATAAATCTTTGTGGAAGAAAAAAAGCATGAATTGAGTTGTTATACACATGGCTCTAAAAAACTATGATACTTCCATGTGTCTTTTGGGAAAGGTGAAATTACGTTTCTCGGTCTTCAAAAATTGGAAGGTGTGTTATACATTAAAAGATTAAAGGCTAACTTGTTAAGGCTTGGTCAATTCTATGACAACTTCTTCAATGTTCATTTTACACGTAATGCATGCACAGTACTGGACCCTTTGGGTATTGACACTATCTAGGGTACTAATTTCTTAGACAATTTCTTCAATGTTCATTTTTTTTTAAAAAATTTTGATTTAACATTCTCAAACCAAGCACATTGACAGCTATAATCATTTAATTTGTGATCTTATTAAGGATGACAATGTCTCTCTTATTCATACTGACCTTTCTCTAAGCCTTTAGACTTCTCTCGTTTCGAGTAACTTAGGATTTCCCTTGGGTTGGTCTCTATAACTTAAAGTGTGTGTCTCATGTCTCTCTACTGTTGTATCTTGTTGCATACCATCTAGTGTTGTCATGTTATATTCTTCTTATCTTATTGTACTTTTCTTTAATTTTTATTTTTGCATACTTGTGTGCTCGACATTCTTATGATATTCATGAATAAGATAAAAGGTGACTATTATTCTTGTCAAGTATAATTATTTGATGAATTCTCATGTAATATAGAGTTTCCTCTTTCATGTATGATATTGCTTGTGTTCATACATTGAGTTGATAGTTTTGATCTTATCTTTATTTGCGCATACTCTTTATGGGCTTGATTCTTGTAAGTCATAAGTAAGTCTTCTATATAGTCATTTTGTTATGACCTTCAATTCTCTATCTAGATTGACTTACATTTGTGGCTTACCTTCAGATGCTTTCTCTTATCTAGTTCTGCATTTGAATGACCACCTGTTGTAGGTGTAAGATGTTACTCTGTTTGAGTAGCCGCCTACGCTCGGTGTAAGTCATCATTCTTGCGTCCCTTGGAATAATAAACATATATATCTAATCAATGCACTGCAAATATAATATAAAAATATGCATAATAATGTTTGGCATTGGTTACATATGGGTAAGAGTATACATGTATGTCTCTTAGTTAACAAGATTAAGGTTTGTGCTTAAATCTTAAGATCCAAATATTTTGGTTTTACCTTCTCATTTCAAGTAGATAGTTCATCTCTATATGATAGGATTTAATTCTATCTTATACCTTATCAATTCTTTCACTCCTATGTATCAAGTTCACAATTCACACTTAATAGAGAGATGACATGAACTATGTATACTTGAGTTAATGCTTGTAAATTGTCCGTTGATATATTGGTTATCGATTTTTTATACAAATTTATCATGTTTTGTGTGCATTAATGAGTTAATTGGTTAGTATTTGTATCACTTTTGTTAGCGTAAATGTTTTTCAATCAAACCTTAGTTTGGTTTTGACATATAACAACCAATTGATTTGATCATTTGGATGTTAGTGATTTTAACATGATAAATCATTATATAATAAAGTTTGGTTTTGATAGATATAACAACCAAATAAATTTGATTATTTGATTATTAGCTATACGAAATCATCATGATTAATTAAGTTCCTAACATTAACAATCATTTGACTTGGTATTTGAGGAAATTGTTAGTCTTATTATTTTGATCATCAACACTTATGTTTATCTGTCTTTACATATATATATAAACATATTGTTGTGATCATGATTACTCCTATGACTTTTTTGCATTTTAGATATTATTCTTCAGGTTTAATTTATTAAAGCCCAGCAAAAGTCAAGAGAAGACAATGGATCGGCTTCTGCTATTGAGCATGAAAGCTCATAAGAATGCCAAAGAGGATATTAAAACTTAAGCTCAAAAGAAATCAGCTCAAGAAGGTTTAAGACATTGAAGAGACTTGGTTTTAAAGGTGATGCAAGGAGAAGCATCAACCTATCAGTATATGAGGTTCAAGAAGAAGAAGAAGAAGAAGAATCACTAGAAGAAGAAGAACAAAGAGAAGATATATGGATAAAGCTCAAAGCCCAAGTATCTATCGGGGCATTAACATTGTGAAAGATCGCTCGCTCCCTTCAATGCTTCAGTTGATCGATGTATCATGAACCCAAAGAGAGATCATTTTTCAAGATCAAGGAAGAAGCTTGAAGGTCTTCTACAGATTCAAGAAGAACTGGAGCACAAAGGGTGAAGTGAAGTAACAGAAGATGAGTCGACTCCTCGAGACTATGAGTCAACCCCCTTGACGGTTGTTCCTGATAGAAGCTCACATGAGCTAACCTTGAAGACGTGAGTCGTCCCCTTGTTGAAGAAGAAAAGGATTTGCTAAGGGATCAGCCGAGCCCTTATCGTATTTAGCCGACCCATCCAATACTTTACTAAACAATGATTCGATGCCTCAAAATGATAAGCTGACCCTTTCAGTTAAGAACGAAAGCTTCAAAAGAAAATCCATGTAAAGTGAAGATTGAAAAGCTCAGCCATCAAGCCATGGATTATCAAGCCCAGGGGTAAATCTAAATCAAAGATATGATTTAGATTTAGATTAAGATCATGATCTAAAACATTAGAAGCCCAAGAAAAGATCTTAAAGACTTTTGAAAATTGTTTAGCCAAAGGAAGATCAAGGAATTCAAAGTCAAAGTCGAGAGATCTTGAAGTCTTCCAAGTTAAAATCTAGTAAGAAGAACAATTGAAACCCAAGTATCAATAAAGGTTGAAGATACAGTTTTTTGGATTTTGTTATCCAAAGGGGAAATCAAAGCGCAAGATTATCAAAATTTTAATAGAAGATTTTAAAGATTAAGGAAAATTGTATTAGAAGTCATTTGGAGTTGATTGGCTAAGGAGAGATCAAAGATCAAGTTCAAGAATATCAAAAGATCAACAAAAGTTTCAGAAATCAAAAAAGAAGCTGATTGAGTCGACTCCAATGAGCAAAAACTTCAATTTGTGTGGTTCTGATACAGATGAGTCGACACCAGATCAATATGAGTCGACATTTTGAGCCTAAGTTCAGAAATCAAGTTATGCGAGTAAAGGAAGCTGACACTTGTTCAGGATTTTGGTCATAACTTCCTCTACAGAAGGAATTTGGATGTCAGACTAGAACGGTTGGAAAGAAGACTTCTGGGGCTTCAATCTTGGCCTTCAATTTGGATATAAAATTGATCCCATTTGGAGTTCAGATGAAGGAGATACGATCATTTGAAGATCGACCAAAAGCACATCAGAAGCAATGAGTTGACCCCCGGAAGCAATGAGTCGACCCAAACCCAGAATCTAAAAGTCTAACTCTCTAGAAGTCATTTGTGTCGACCCATTGAAACAATGAGTCGACCCCTGTGCATATAGACTCAAATCCTGAAGTTCCCAATGGCTGCATTTCAAACTCCAACGGCAAGATCTTGCCTTCAACGGTTAGAAATCTTTGAGAGGCTATTCAATGAACAATTATTCTTCATTGGAATGGTTAGTGGACTACATACAAGATCATATTAACTCTCATTCATTGCTCCACTACTCCTACAGCTCCGAACTTAATTCCTCCTAATATGAGCTTTAATTTTCTGGTTTTTCACACCAGACTTGATTGTAGTTCTCTCCATTAATTCTCATTATTGTATATCATTTGTAAGAGAGAGAGAGAGAGAGAGAGAGAGAGAGAGAGAGAGAGTAAGTGAATCTTAGTGATTTTTCTTCAATCACAAATCATTTGTAAACAAGGGTGAGTCACCCTTTGTTCCTTTGAGTGAGCATATCTCAAAGAAGAAGTCCAAGAGTGATAAGAGGAAAAACATAGGACTATTTTCTGAAGTTTCTTCCTGGAGTTTGTTTAGGCTTTGAAGAATTAAGCCCACAATCATCTTCAGTTAGGCTTGGAAGAGTGTGTCCGCAAACATCTTCTACTAGGCTTTGAAGAGTGAGCCCATAATCATCTTTGTAAAGGCTAAAGGTGTGCCCGTAAACATCTTAGTTAGTGAAAATCTCAAGGGAATCTTGAGGAGTGGACGTAGGCCAGGATTTGGCCGAACCACTATAAATCTCCTATGTTGTGGTTAAAGTATCTCTATCCGTTAAAATTTTTATTTTCTGTTACACTTTATATTCTTGTTTATTTATCTAAAAACAGAAAAGAGTTTAATTAAAAATAGAAATTTCAAAAAGAATTTTTCACTCCACATTAATTTTTGAAAATCCAATTCACCCCCTTCTTGGGTAACCATAGAACCAATAACTTTCATGCTTAAAATATGCATTCTTATTTCATGCTTTGTATATTTTTTTTTTGCACGGCTATTAGTGATCTTGGGTTGAGGGGAAGTGTTTTTTAGAGTGTTTATGTGAGTTTTGTCTAATTTATGTGGTCTTTGGTTTAGGAGAAGTATTTTTTCTTGGTTATGTTTTTGCTACTAAGCCAACACTTAGTTTATTGTTCATCAAAAACCATTCCATTGGCTAGTGTTCGAGCGCAGTGCACGCGCTTGCAGAGCGCTAGCAAGACGCCCGAGTGCCAGTGTGAAACGTGGCATATATATATTGAACCCAGTGGCTTGTTTCTACCCCTTACCTCTCATTTTCTCACATATCTCTCTCTCTCTCTCTCTCTCTCTCTCTCCTCTTCAAGTTCCTCTCCATCTTGGTTTCTCAGTCTCCCCTCTCGCCTCCTTCATTTTGGCTTTGTTTGGTTCGGTGTTTCGCGTTTTCCTACCACTACCTATCGTTGCTATGTCCTACATTCCTCACTGGCCTCTACTAACTCTAAGTATAGATTTCAAATCCAATGCTTTTATTGTTGTGCTCTTTTCATTGATTCTGAGCTTGGCCATGATTGGCCTCCTCGTCTTCCTCACTAGAGAACGGGGATCTTCTAGCGGGACTAGGTCTTGAGGCTGGAAGCAGTCACAGTCCCTTCCCTTTGACTGCTTCCCGATCGATGTGGTAGACGTGCTGTATGTAGTCATCGCTACTCGAGGTATCCTCATCGAGAGGAATATCCGCATATCTAGGTTTGCCCCGATCAGGTTCGTGACTCAATTTGAGCAGTGAGGCTAACTCAGTTTATGTTCTGGTCATAAGGAGGTTCTTCCAAAGATCGTTCAGATGCTCTAGTCCAATGTGACCACAGTTGACATGGTTGTCCGCTCTTTCTCCCATACCATAGGGAGTCGTCGATTGACGTATTCAGTTTCAGATAATGTATACCTATATCGTATTCTTCGCATCACTGATCCCCAATATCATATCCTAAATGCCATACATCCTTTTCATAGTGAGGCTTCTTGAGAGCTCTCTGATGATGTTTTTAGTAACCTCATGATTCTGTATTCCCGTCACCTTGCTCCTCACTACCGATTGCTACATCACATTATAGCTTCTATCATTGATCCGACGGAACATTCCTCGAACATTTTGATATACTGTATAGATTTACTTTATACGATTGGTTGAGGATACTCAATCGATCTTGCCTACCATGTTTGGTATATATAGAGTCATAATCTTTTCATCCTACTGGCACCGCCAAGATTCCATTTGCTTTGCTAATTACGTGGTGCTATAAAGCTCGGTCGGTCTATCGAATCAACAAAGAGCCTATGCTTTATCCATTCGGTTACATCACATAGAAAATGATCACTAAGAGCTCTGCCTACGTTCTTCATGATGCCACCACCATACCCGATGCCAAGCATCTTCATCCGGTCTATCATACCTTGGAGACTATCTTTCTGGCAATTTACCAAGCTCTTGAGGAGGCTCATCACATGGCTCCTCTGTCACTACCTCTGTCTCTATCTCACAGATGTTGGTATTTCCTACTTTAACATTACTTAGATTGCATTGGCTATACAGTTGATTATGTATTCTTGTACCACATATCTTCTTTGCGCTTGTATTTGAGTTTATTATGTAGTGAGCAGGTCTATGTAGTCATTACAAACCATACTGGTCAGTGAAGATTCTTAAGCACATGTGAGTTGCTGGTTCTGATGTATTCTCTTAGTTTTTTTTTTCATATATAGTGTTAGCCCAAGGGTCATTCAATCATGCCTTACCTTAATTTTAACATTTAACAACTAATTGATTTGGTTGTTACTAATGTTTTATTATGTTTTAGTGAGTTACTTCTAGATATGGAGAGCCCCTAAAATTATAGAATATGAAGAACAAGTTTATAAAATTTATTGAGCATACTTGAGTTGAGAAAAACGATTCTGATTCGAATCACACTTGTCCATGATTCAAATCCCCAACTCATATGATGATTCGATCCTCTAAAGCCTTGATTCGAATCACATGTGAAAATTGAAGCATTAGAATCGATCCTATACTTCATTATTTGAATCACACCCTAGTTTTGAGCACCTTTATTCGATCCTCACATTCCCTGAATCGAATCACAGCCATGTATTCAAAGACATGATTCGATCCTGTACTTCACCGATTCGAATCACTAGTCCAAAATCGGAAATCTGATCGATCCGTGAACATACTAAATCGAATCACTAGTATCAAACTAGCCACTTGATTCGATCCTTGACTCTCATGATTCGAATCACTAGTCTCTATCCAACTTTAGTCAATCCTTCTATTTCATGAACCAAATCACTGCTTCGATATTAAAGAGATGATTCGATCCCTATATTTTCTGATTCCAATCACAGCTTGAGAAACATCCATATGATTCGATCTTATGAGGACATGATTTGAATCACCTATATTAAAGTGCCAACATAATTTGATCCTCATAATTCCAGATTCGAATCACAGTCCCAGAATGCCTACTTGAATTGAATCATAATTTTATGATTCGATTGCTAAGCTTAAAATTCAAAATCCTGAAGACTTCAAAGGTTATCTTCTCAGCATTAATTACTCCATTTAATGCTCACAACGGCTCCAAAACTTCAAGGCCAATGTAAGGATTAAAGTTTGAAGACCAACGGGAAGAGAACTTATTACACTACTGTTTCATTGAGCTACCACACTAAGATTACATTCAATACTCCTTCAATACTCATTTATTGATTTTGAAAGCTTCTCCAGTGTATTAACTACTCATTTACTTCTCACTCATTTATTGTAAATTCTATTAAGAGTGAGAGAACCATTATTATAGTGAGCTTTAATCTATATATCATCTCACTGAAGGAGAAATATCTACAACAAACATTGTATCTCTTTTAGGCTTCACTTTGCTTGTAAAAAGAAGGTGATTGCGATTCACCCACTGAAGAAATCTGGTTGTACGAGACTTTGGTTCACCCATTAAAGAATCCGAATAGTGGATTAATAATTCCCAAGGTGCTTGGGGAGTGGACGTAGGTCAAGAGGACCGAATCACTATAAATCTGTTTGTATTTCTTCTCTCAACTCTTTATCTTTCTGCTCATATATCTTGCTGTTATCCTTTATTAATTAGCTTCCGAAAAGAAATTAAAAAGTCTAAAAAAGTTAATAAATCAACCCATTTGCTCCGATTTGGGTTGATATTTGGGATAACAATTGGTATCAGAGGAAGTGCTACAATGTTTAGCTTTAACCACATATAGTTAAAGATCCATGGCAAACTATACCAACTTTCTATCTGAGGGCCAATCAGCCCATAGACCTCTATTGTTTAATGAAACAAGCTATACTTATTGGAATACTAGGATGACTGATTTTATACAATCCCTAGATATAGCTACTTCAAGAGTCATAGTTAATGGACCTCTCACACCCACAGTCACTGTGGAAGGAACCATCACACCCAAGCCTGAGAGTGATTATACTGATGATGACTTGAAACAACTTTAAATAAATGGAAAAGCCATTAATTACCTACACTGTGCATTAGGATATGATAAATTCTATTGAAGTCAAAGGTGTGATACAGCTAAACAAATATGGGATAAACTTTAAGTTGCCCATGAAGGAACCAATCAGGTTAAGGATAAAAAGATAGATATGTTAGTAAGGGATTATGAGCATTTTAAAATGTATGAAAATGAAAGTATATCTGATATGTTTACTAGATTCATCTTATTACTATCAATCTAAAATCCCTTGGTAAGACCTTCTCTAATGTAGAACTTGTAAGGAAGATCCTCATATCTTTACCAAAGGATTGGATCCAAAGGTAACTACCATAAAGGAAGCAAAGGACCTCACTACCCTTGGACTTGATGAGCTCTTGGATTCCCTTTAAACCCATGAGTTCATATTAAGAGAAGAGGAAGATACCAGACTAAAGAAGACTATGGTTTTTAAGTCTACTGTAGTAGTCTCATAAGAAGAAGAAGACACTTACGATGATGATGATGATGAAGATCTTGCCTTCATTACATGGAGAATGATAAGATTTCTGAAGAATAAGAAGAACATTGGAAGAAATAAATTCACTTGAAGCAAGGGTCAATCAAGCAAAGACCCAAATCCAAAGAAAAAGAAGGAAGAAATCACTTGTTACAACTGTCACAAACCTAGCCACATCAAGCCAGAATGTCCACTACTCAAGAGGGATAAGAAGAAGTATCCTAAGAGGGCCATGAAAGCCACATGGGATGACACCGACTCAAGTGAAGAGGAAGAAGATTCGAGTGACAAAGATGTGGCTAATCTTTGACTCATGTTACTTGAAAATGAGGTAACTAATTTCTTCTCTAGTGATGATAGTGATGATGAGACATTTACTCATGAAGAATTTCAAGAAGCTCTTGAAGATTCATTGAAAGTAGTCAGAGAATTAAAATTAAAATATAAGTCCTATGAGAAAAAAATCATTGTTTTGAACTCAAAAATAAATGGCCGAGAAAAGGAAAATGAAAAACTTGCATATAAGGACTCAACTAAAACTCAAGAAGAAAATACTTTGTTGAAACAAAAGATTGAGGACCTCACTATGATCATAACTAAATTTACTCAAGGTGAGAAGAATTTATATATGATTCTTGGTACTAGATGCACCTTTAACAAAGAAGGTTTGAGTTATAACCCACGTGAAAACAAAATTGTTTTGAAAAACTCTTTTGTTAAAGGCTCAATGGCCAAAACAACAATCTATGATTTCTGTGGAAATAATGGGCATAAAATTCAATTTTTCAATTCTATACTTAAAGGAAAGAAACCAACAAAGTATGTATGGATTAAAAAGGGTGACTCACCACCCAATGTTACTAAGACAACACATATGAGACCAACATGTAGAAGGCAATCCAATAGGAAAGCCTTTCAGAAAATAGCCCATGTTTTCATAGATATGCTAGTCCCTACATAAACTACATGCATCCATTTATTCATAACATGGACTATCACACTAACCCCTATGAACCCAAAAAAAGATGGGAACCAACATATATCACTCATGATGACTTTGTGGGGAGATACAAGCAAAGATAGATTGTTTTTAGATAGTACCTACTCTAGGCACATGACAGGAAATGCAGACTTCTTTACTTGGTTGAAGCTAAAAGATGAAGGATTCGTCACTTTCGAGGACAAGACAAAAGGTAAAGTCATTGGAGTTGGCAACATAGGTAACCATTCTTCTTTATGTATTAAAAACGTTTTACTTGTTGATGGATTGAAACAAAACTTGCTTAGTATTAGTCAATTGTGTGATAGTGACTATAATGTTTCATTTGTTGCAAATAAATGTATAGTGAAGTGTGATGATGATGTAGCTTTTGTTGCATATAGAGATCATAATGTGTATACAACTTGCCTAAAAGACATGTCCAATCAAGATATTAAATGTTTTGTAGCTCATAATGAGCAAAT
>JAULLD010100831.1:0-12540 GCA_035668095.1 Sarracenia minor
ACACTTTTACCTACGCAAAATCACTTTTACCAATGATTTTTGTTGCGTTGCCAATACTGTTTTTTGTTGTAGTGTCAATATGACCGGTGGATTGGGTACTGTCGTTATTTGATCGATGGTTGAAAATCAGCTGACGAAAATCACATCCGACTTAGGTTAGGGAGTTCCCACTCGTGTGCTTTGCTGATTGGTTTGATGATGCCAAATCCCACAAATTGATCTTTTGATCCGGTATATCAAAAGGATAAGCGTTGCGGGTTTGAGGATAAGCGGATTATCGAACCGGGTTGTCAGTAACCTAATTCAATTTTCGAGAATCCATATCTTAAACTTGGGGAGACTACAGTGCATTTGATATTTGGAAACTCAAGACACAAATCGAGTTAGGGTAGGGAGTTCAGTCAGGGGCTTTACTGGAATAAATCCTGGTTCGTACGAGAAATGATCTAACTCGAGGATTGAGTTAGGGATATCCGGCTTTTTCATATGGTTAGTCCGAGTACTATACTTCCTCGTGATGCCCCACGCAGCCCGTTTATATGCACGGTTTATTTTTTGGTTGGCTTCGGTCATTATTTAATTTAATTCAATCGTTGGATTTTTCACTGGGACGTTCGAGGTATTAAATTAAATGTTCAGGGGCAAAATTGGAAAAGTGGCACATTAGGTAAATCTCCCAAATGGCCAGCACTAGGTAGATGGGAGAATATATTTATTTTTATTAACATATATTATATATTTTCACTTTGGTAAGGATATATAATCAGGTGCTAATTTTAATGTATATATATACATCAAAATAGATGCAAAAATAACTATTATTCTCTCTCCTAGGTGACCGGCCATATGCGGGGATAGGATCCCTTAATTTTAGTTATGATATATTATTTATTCATGGGATAAAGAAAGAGGATTTAAACATATTCTTTTGTGAGCATGAATAATAAAATATACAAGATATAACTAAAAAGGAGAATTAATTAATTTAATTAATCCTCCTTATGTGGCCGGCCCTTAGGGGTTTATTTTCCAATGGCATTGTATTTTTATTTAGGAAGAAGATATATTAATATATCTCCTAAGCCATAAAAATACAAGAAATATATATACATAGGTTTAAGGGAATTAAGGAGGTGATTTTAATTCTCTTGGAAACCCTAGCTAGCCACCGCCCCTCTCTCCCACTCCTTGATTTTTCTATATCTTTCGGAGAGGATTCGAAGTGTATAGAAGCCAAAGGATCTTGATTCGGATCGGTGCCCACATGCTGGAGTTGAGACATGCGACGGGTCATACGCGAAATGATCTCTCGGCGGTCTTGCCTCAACTTGTGGATTCTAGAAACTCTACGACGAGTTTCATTCGGTATATCTCTATCCCAAATAGATTATTGTTGCTGTCTTTTCACGAAAAAACGAGAGATTACGATTTTTACGGCCCCGTAATCGACTCAAAATTTTTTTAAAAAAACATCCGCTGCGCCAACTCCAACAACTAGATGCGGGTATTATTTGCCCAATCTCAGATAGTAAGTGGGCGAGACCAACACAAGTTGTACCCAAGATATCAAGGCTCACTGTGGTGTCAAACGATAAAGGAGAATCTATCCCAACTCGCACGACTACTGGCTGGCGAGTTTATCTCGACCAAGTTTTCTGAATGCCATGACAAGGAAGGATCATTTTCCTCTCCCATTCATTGACCAAATCCTGGAGCGTTTAGCATGACAAATCTATTACTGCTTCTTGGATGGGTACTCCAGCTATAATTTAGTACCAGCATATCCCAAGGACCAAGAAATACAACCTTCATATGTCCCTTCGGCGCATTCATCTATAGACGTATGCCTTTTGGACTATGCAACGCACCTACCACTTTCTAAAGGTGTATGATGTATATCTTCTCTAACATGATAGAAAAATTCCTTGATGTATTCATAGATGACTTCTCTATGTTTTGTTCTTCATTTGAAGACTGTCTCTCAAACTTCACATTAGTGCTAAAACGATGCTCATTTGAATTACACAACCACCAAGAAAGAGCTACTTGTAGTGGTTTTTGCATTGGATAAATTCAGGTCGTACCTACTAGGATCCAAGGTTGTTATCTACATGACCACAATGCCCTTCAGCATCTGTTGGCTAAGAAAGACACAAAAGCCCAACCAATTTGTTGGATTGTGCATCTACAAGAGTTTAATCTTGAGATCCGTGATAAGAAGGGAACTAAAAATTCAGTAGCAGACCATCTCTCCCGAATCCTAGTGTAGTCTCCGAGTGATCACGTGCCCGTATGAGACTCATTCCCTGACGAGCAACTTTTCATGGTCACCACTGTTCAACCGCCATGGTATGCAAATATAGTTAACTATTTGGTAGTGGGTCGCATCCCAAACGATTGGTCCAAACAACAAAAAGATCGGTTTTTCTCACAAGTTAAATACTATTTCTAGGAACAGTCGGAGCTTTTCAAATATTGCTCTGACCAAGTTACACGACGATGCATCCCTGAGGAAGAGGTAGAAAGCATTCTCAAGTTTTGTCACTCATTAGCCTATAGTGGACATTTTAGTGATAAGAAAATTGCAGCCAAAGTACTTGAAAGCAGATTCTACTGGCCATCTCTATTTAAGGACGCCCACAACTACTGTAAGAAATTCATGCAATGCCAGAAGATAAGCACAATGACTGCTAAAGATATGATGCCCGCTAAAGATATGATGCCCCTAAACCCAATCTTGATCGTCGAAATCTTCGATGTTTGGGGCATCAACTTTATGTGACCATTTCCCCAATCTCTTGGGTATGAATATATCCTTATAACGGTCGACTATGTTTCCAAATGGATTGAAGACTTAGCCACCAAAATTGAATGATCACAAAGTTGTGATAAAATCTTTGCAAAGCAACATCTTTTCTCGATTTGGTTTCCCGTGAGCAATCATCAGTGACAGCGGTACACACTTCATGAATAAATTTTTTCCATCCCTACTTCGACGATAATCGATTCATCACAAGGTATCCACTCCTTATCAGCCACAAACTAGTGGATAAGTCGAGGTGTCGAATAGGGAAATCAAAATTATTCTAACTATGACCATCCGCCCTGATAGAAAAGATTGGTCCGAAAAGATGGATGACGCACTTTAGGCATACCGAACTACGTATAAGTCACATATAGGAATGTTCCCATACCGCTTAGTTTTTGGAAAACCATGTCATCTGCTAGTGGAGCTAGAACATCGAGTATACTGGATAGTTAAAATGTTCAACTGTGACATGCCAAATGCCAGCAACTACCGCCGACTACAGCTGAGTGAGCTAGAGTAACTTCATAACGAGGCATACGATAATGCCCAAATCTATAAGTCGAGAATGAAGGCATTGCACGATAAGTACATTCATATGAAGACATTCTCGCCCAACCAAAAAGTCTGGCTATTCAATGCCAAGTTACGATTGTTCCCTGGCAAGCTTCAGTCTCGATGGGAAGGCCTGTAAGGACCAGGAAAATTTTTAATTATTTATTTAATTGAAAAATAGATTTTCGGGTAATATTTTTTTTGATTGACGAAATTTTAAATCTTTTACGAGATTTTGTTGATTCAGCTTTTTAATTAATAAATTAAATTTTATTAATTAATCGGGCTAATTTCGAGGTATGCCTACATATATATATATATATATATGTGTGTGTGTGTGTGTGTGTATAAAGATATTTATATAATATATCTTTAAAAAAACAAAACAATTTCTCGTCGCGAACACAGAACATACGCGAGAGAGGAGAGAACAGGGGAGGGCACGGGGAAGAAGAAGAGGGTGACGGAGGAGGAAAAAGAAGGAGGAGGGAGGGTCATTGACCATCGGCGCACCTCCGACGAGCCACCACCTGGGCTGACGTCGGCGGGAGAGAGAGAGAAACAGGAGAAACAGAGGCAGAACAAGGGCGGAGGTCGCGCGACTCCGACGACCTTTCGCTGTGGATTTGGGCTTCTAATCGGGTTGTTTTCTTCTGATTTATTTGGCTAAGGTAATCTCCTAGCCCTTAAGAATATTTCTAGTAATTTTGTTTCAATTTGGGTTAAGGTTTCATGATCGATCGAAACCTAGGGTTCGTCGAACCCGTAAGTTGGTTATTTTTGGATTTTTGGGTTTTTAGCTTACATTTAGCTATTGGATGATGAAATTGAACATAGATCTATGTATCTAGGCTTGCTATGATCATTTTAGTGTGATCGATTTCAGTTTTGGAGAAACTAGTGTATTTGGGTCAGATTTGGGACCGAATTGGGGACTTCGGCCTCCGGCTGTTTCTTTTATGAAATTGACTTCAATTCTGGGCTATTGATGTAGAATATAGTCTATGGTTAAGATTTAATAATTTTTGGACTAGGCGGTATTAGTACTCCTTAATTAATACGCAAGTTGGTAATTGCTCTTTTGTAGTGGATGTAGTTTAGAATTGGATGCAACGGCAATGGACTCGACTTCTTGGTATCGTCACGGTTGCGACGTAGGGAATGACCTACACTGGAACTCTAAATGTTATATGCAATTTTATTTTGTTTAATATGTGCTTTAAACATGTAGGATATGCTTTATGGTTGTATATGCCTAGTGCAGATCTCGGGACTCGGTACTCTTGGAAACCTTTATAGCTTTCTTTGGTCGATAATGGGTTTAAGTGATATATATCTTTTTAGATATGTATTACCATGCTTATTTCTTAATGTATGTGTTGTATTTTCCTTGATAGTAACTCGATTCCGATAGGATCTAGGGTTGTGATCCTCGTGATGTGGTCGCACCTAGGTTTAGGAGGACGTGGAACACACCTATGTGTTTGAAGATTCGAATGGAATCCGTCACTATAGTGTAGTCTTTCATGCTTGTAGGGCATGGTATATCTATATGACTTAATGTGGTTGTTTCTTGCTATTAAGATATATATCCTCGGTTGGTTACTACATCATCTGGTATGTAGGAATAGATATATTGTCTGCTATATATCTTTGGGTGGTTATTACAAAATTACAAGTTATGTAGGATCGATTTATATGTCAATGGATGTCATGGTGACATGAGTGGCATCCACGCCTCTCTGGTTATGACGACTACATGCCTCATGGCCTTGTGCACCGGTTGGCTTTATTCAAGGTAGTTTGCTTTTTCGGTAAATCGAAAGGGTTGGACCTTGGGGTTCTAAAATGATATTTTTCAGGTAAATCCTGATTGGCCGAATGGGTGTTAAATCATAATTTTTACTTTGAAATCAAACCCTTTTTCTATGAAACTAAACTTATGATTCATCAATGGTTTGGGGGCCTTTCAGAACCGAATGTCCGGGCGGGTGACTCCTTACATCAGGTTTACGACACTCGGTGTCGGGTGGGTGACGGCATACGTCGGACTATGACATTCTATGTCAGACGGGTGACTCCCTTCGTCAGGTTTACGACATTTTTTATTGAGTGGGTGGAAGTCTATGTCGGACTGCGACATTCTATGTCGGATGGGTGACTCCCTTTGTCAGGTTTACGACATTTGCTGTTGGGTGGGTGACGGCCTACATTGGACTGCGACGTTCTATGTCGGACGGGTGACTCCGTTCGTCAGGTTTATGACTTTTTTATTGGGTGGGTGACGGAAGATGTTAGGATTATGACCTGTGTCTATGGGTGACGGCCTACGTCAGGTAGAGTTTATACCTGTAATATAAACTGTTAGCCCTTTGTGGTTTATGACAGCAGGTTTGAGAATTTCTCGCCCTTAGGTTGTTGTGTTGCTTATACGTAAGCTATTGAATATCTAGGTAATTGATATAGTTAGTGCGGTCTCTTGGGACCGTGATTAGTGACTTTATGCCTTATAGATCATCTTCTAATCGTTTATCCATACTCGTGGTTATGCGTATGTGCTAGGGTTGATAGGCTTGCATCTTTTATTCCGGGAAGTCGTTTATCGTTTCCTATTGGGCTCGTTAGTAGAGTTGCCTCTTAGCCCGGTATTATTGTTGGGGTTACGTGTTATATGTTAGAGCCTATGTTCATGTGATTAAAATGTTTATAAGCTATGGTATGGGGCATAGCCTATATTCATGATTTTAGGTAAATGTTTACATGATATAGACTGGTAGTCCGATATGGTTTATGATGTCGGGTTTGAGAGCGTCTCACCCTTATGTTATGTTGCTACTTACATGTAAATTGTTAATATCTTTGTGATAGATATAGTTGTGCAGGGTTTCTGCTTGTTTTATTGGTATCGGGTGAGGATATCAGGTTAGTTGATCAGGGTATATTCCTGTTATATATATCCAACTATGGTAATATGTTTTAATATACGGTATTATATCATGTGGATGATTGTGATATCCGGTTGAGTATATCTTTTGAACTGTTTAGCTTTGTACATATGCTATCTAGACTTGTGTATATTGTCTAGGAGTGAGGTTTATTGTTTATGTCTAAGGTTAAGCTGGTCAGGCTTGGTGTGTTATTTATACTCATCGTATAAATTCTTAGACTTATGTGTATACTGATTTTTAGAATTCATGATGATGCGATAAACTGTATTTTGCTGGTTTCAGTTAAACCTTTTTCTTATCGCATGTCATTTTCATACAACATGTTTAACCCTTTTGTAGCTTGTTTCCTACGAGCCTGTGGCTCACGTTATTGTTGACAACAAAGGTAATCTCGGAGAAGTATAGGAGGTCGAGGACGGACACGGTGAAAGCGTGGTAGGAGCTTGGTTTGTTAGTTGAGCATGTTTTATCTCTTAGTTTTCATTTAGATAATTGTATATTATTCAGATGTGTTATATGAGGCCATAAGGCCATTTATTATTATCTTGTATGCATGTGAGATACCGCCCTGGATGGGCTTGCATTATTGTTGTAGATGTCTTGGATGGGCTTAGGTTATTATATGGGTTGTTGCGTTTTCTTGTTTACAGGGTGTTTGAGGCTTGGCCTTTAATTCAAAAACGGGGGAAACACTGCCGAAATTTTCCAAAAAGAGTTAGAATATTTTCATAAATTTTAAGCTTCCTTTAAAGAAAGGCGTTTATTTATTTTAAGCAAAGGTTTGAAAAAGAAAGATTCGGCCTGAGTTTCAATTTTTGGTAAATCTTTTTGTATTAAAAAGAGGGGTTTTGATCAGATGCTTCACGGTGTTGGTAGTTTCTAGTACGTCGGGTTCGGGGCATTACAATTGGTATCAGAGCTTTAGGTTTGAATACCTTAAGCTGTGGGAAAGGACTGTGTACTAAGCCGGGAGAGTTACTTTACGTGTTGCATTCATGTCTGGGTATGCTCATATGCTTAGTGACATATACATGTTATGTGATAACTTATTAGCATGCTTATACGTATAGATGTTAACTTGTTTTGTGGTGGGTGTAAAGCTTTTGGTAGCTAGTTATCCTACCTGTGAGAGTAGAAGGAGTACAGGAGAGTGTGTACACCTTTGTGTCAAGTGTTGCTTGGATGGCTTATGTTGAGGTGGGACAAGCTCTATGCTTAGCTTCAGATTTGCACGTTGCGAGTCGTGCAATGTCATGAACCATGCGTCCTTGTTCCGTGCCTTTACGTTGGGAGCCGTGTATTACCGGGTGCGCATGCACTGAAATGCTTGCACAATGGAACGTGGATGGGAGCATAGTGGACGGGACCGTGAGGATGATGTGATGTGACCCCTTAGGGTAGATGCCTTGTTGAGGATTTCCTCCTTTTGAGAGTGAGATGCCCTTATTAGCTAGGATGGTGTTGGGTTGTCATTAGTATCCTGTTTTGGGATCTATGTGTTGTCCTGGGAGTACATATTTAGGAAACACATTTGTTTGGGTTTCGTAAGAAACAGGTTAGGTGTTATCTTCCGTGATTGTGGATTCACCTAAGAGGTTCTTCTGTGGCATGAACCTAGTGAAAGAGGCTTCAAAGGTGGGTTAGGTGGTTACTCCTTTGACCCGTTAGAAGGTAATTGAGTTAGATGATGCGGTGTTGCCAGTGTTGTCCCAGTATGACAAATGCCAGTTGTAATTACGGATTTCGTGGATGAAGAGATAGAGAATCAGAGATCTTTTAACCTATATCAGGGGATAAGGTTAGAAGAGGTACTAGTAGTGTGGCTAGGTAGCGATCGGTACGAGGTACGAGTGCTGGACTCTGTTAAGGACAATATCTTCAGATGGTGTTGGAATTGGGTTATGGTGAGATCCCTTCTGATGGGCTTAGTTTGTGAGACGGTTACAGTGGGAAGGGTTACAGTTCTTGCAGTCGTCATAGTTGAGTTATGAGAATCCCGTTTGTGGGATAAGTACCTTGGCGAGGATGCCTAAGGAGTCTTAGCTGCTTACTCCTTGTTGTGGTACCAAAAGAGTCGAGTGGAGTTTTGGACCGTGTGGTTTACGTGGTGGCTTAGGAGTTTATGTAAGTGATGTAACACGGCATTCGTCTTAATCTCATCTTTTCATTCAAACATGGTTTTCCCCGTGAGAGACAAAAACAGTTTTAAATGTCTGGAAATGAATGAAAACATAATTTTACTTCGGAGTATTATAGTCATATGTTGATGCCTTCAGGGAAAACAAGCGATGAATGGGGGTATCTAAAACGATTTGATTATTTCCGATTGGTGATCTCTTTCTTGGTTCATGGTAACCTGAGACCGTAAAAAGGATGAGTTGGATCTCAACCTGATGGAAAATCCTTAGTGGGATATCAGGTGGTGTGGTACAGGATAACTAACGTGGATCGGTTACGGCTTGTTGTTATCTGTCCGCATGAAGGATGGTTTGGGGTTAGATTTGTTGAATTTGTGGAGATATTCAAAGGGGAATTGAAACCATAATCAAGTAGCAGTGCACAAAAAGTTCTTTTAGTGGGATATGATACCACGTATATCTGTGGGCTTGAATAGCCGGGTTGTGGGTTCGTAGTTAACCGAGGAGACCCTCTGGTATAGGTGGTTATGACGAACCTTTTGGGTTGATGTGTGTCAGTGTCGTATCTGGTTTAGGTTCATCCTGTTTGGGGTAGGGTTTCCAGTCAGTAAGGTTGTCTGTGGCTTCTGAGTATCATGCGTAAAGGTACAGTGTGCATCATGTTGGGTAGACACGGGAGCAGTTCACCTTGTGAGGCTGGGACTGGTTGACGACATATCCGATGAGACTAAGGTCTGCAGACGCTGGGAGATGTCTAGAGTTGCTACCTTCTGATCGTGTAGTGATTTCGGGGACGAAATCTGTTTTATTGGGATATGTTGTAAGGACCCGGAACACTTTTAATTATTTATTTAATTGAAAAATGAATTTTTGGGTAATATATTTTTTCGATTAACGAAAATTTAAATCTTTTACGAGATTTTATCGATTTAGCTTTTTAATAAATAAATTAAATTTTATTAATTAATCGGGCTAATTTCGAGGTATGCCTACATATATATATATATGTATATACATATGTGTGTATAAAGATATTTATATAAAATATTTTCAAAAAAACAAAACAAAACAATTTCTCGTCGCGAACACAGAACGCACGTGAAAGAGGAGAGAACAGGGGAGGGCTCGAGGAAAAAGAAGAGGGCAATAGAGGAGGAAGAAGAGGGAGGAGGGAGGGTCGCCAACCACTGGTGCACCTCCAGTGAGCCACCGCCTGGGCTGACACCGACAGAAGAGAGATAGAGAAACAGGAGAAACATAGACGGGACAAGGGCGGAGGTCGCGCGACTCCGACGACCTTCGGCGGTGGATTTGGGCTTCGAATTGGCTTTTTTTCTTCTGATTTCTTCGTCTGAGGTAATCACTTAGCCCTTAAGAACATTTCTAGTAATTTTTTTTCGATTTTAGTTGAGGTTTCGTGTTCGATTGAAACCTAGGGTTCGTCGAACCCGCGAGTTGGTTATTTTCAGATTTTTGGGTTTTTAGCTATTGGATGATGAAATTGAACCAAGATCTATGTTGCTAGGTTTTCTAGGATCATTTCGGTTTGATCGATTTCAATTTTCGAGAAATTGGGGTATTCGGGCCGGATTTGGGATCAGATTGGGGGTTTCAGTCTCAGGGATTTATTTTATGAAATTGACTCCAATTCTGGGCTATTGATGTAGAATATAACATGTGGTTAAGATTTAGCAATTTTTGAACTAGGTGGTATTAGTCCTCCTTAATTAATACGCAAGTTGGTAATTGCTCTTTGCCAGTGGATACGGTTTTTAAGACTTGGAAGGAATGGCAGTGGACTCGAATTCCTGGTATCGTCTCGACTGCGAGGTAGGGAACGACCTACTCTGGAACTCAAGATGTTATATGCAAGTTTATTTTGTTTAAAATGTGCTTTAAACATGTAGGATATGCTTTATGGTTATATATGCCTAGTACGGGTCTCAGGACTCGGTACTCTTGGAAACCTTTGTAGCTTTCTTTGGTCGGTAATGGGTTTAGGTGATATCTATCTTTTTAGATATGTATTACCATGTTTATTGCTTAAGGTATGGATTGTATTTGCCTTGATAGTAACCCGGTTCCGATAGGATCTAGGGTTATGATCCTCGTGATGCGGTAGCTCATAGGTTTAGGAGGACGTGTAACACACCTATGTGCTTGAAGATTCGGATGGAATCCGTGACTATAGTTTAGTCTTTTATACTTGTAGGGCATGTATGTCTATATGACTTAATGTGGTTGTGTCTTGCAGTTAAGATACAAATCCTCGGTTAGATACTACATCGTCTATTATGTAGGAATAGATATATTACTTGTTATATATCTTTGGGTGGTTATTGCTACTTTACTAGTTATACAGGATCAATGTATATGTCAATAGATGTCATGGTGACACGAGTGGCTTCCACGCCTCTTTAGATATGACGGCTACATGCCACATGGCCTTGTGCACCGGTTGGCATTATGCTAGGTAGTTTTCTTTTTCTATAAACGGAAAGGGTTGGACCTTGGGGTTCCAAAATGATATATTTCGGGTAAATCCCGGTTGGCCGAGCGGGTGTTGAATCATAATTTTTACTTTGAAATCAAACCCTTTTTCTTTGAAACTAAACTTATGATTTAGCAAAGGTTCAAGGGCCTTTTAGACCCAAAAGTCCGAGCGGGTGACTCCCTACGTCAGGTTTACGACACTCAGTGTCGGGTGGGTGACGGCCTACGTCAGACTTCGACATTCTATGTCGGACGGGTGACTCCGTTCGTCAGGTTTACGACATTTGTTGTCCAGTGGGTGACGGCCTACGTCAGACTACGAAATTCTATGTCGGATGGGTGACTCCCTTCGTCAGGTTTACGACATTTATTGTTGGGTGGGTGACGGCCTTCGTCGGACTACGACATTCTATGTCGGACGGGTGACTCCCTTCATCAGTTTTACGACATTTGTTGTCGGGTGTGTTGGAAATCATAGCGAGAGCGCGTAGGTTTTTAAAATAATCGAGTCAGATGCCATTTTTCGTGAAAATAGATATGCTAACCATACAAGGATAGAATATAATACCTATCGAAACCTTGCTGTAAGATTTCTAGAAATTCACGACACCATTGAGATGACCTCACGACTTTCTCATGTATGACCCTCGCGTGTGCTCGACTTCGGCGTGTGGCCACCGATTCGAGACGAGCCTTGTGCTTCTACACACCTGAATCTCCTCCACACTTGAAGAAAAACTCCAAGAACTAGAGATAGAGAGGGGAGGCTATTTAGGTTAGTTTAGCAACATTAGGGTTTTAATTTTTCCGTCATAATGTATATATAGATCCTTATGAATTTTAGGAAAATTAATATAATTAATCTTCCTCAATATACATAAATATATATATACACAATAATTAATTGAAACCCACTAGGGTTCCTACTTTTAATCTCTTTTATTATGTATATATAAGTCTAATATGTTTTAGGAAAATTACATTAAATTAATTCTCCCAAAATATATATTTTATATACAATATAAATTAATTAAAAGAACACCCCACTAGGGTCGGCCAAAGCAAGAGAGAGGAGAGAAAAAAAATTTAAATTTTCTTAAATTCTCTCCATGTATTATTCTCTTACCTAATCTAATGTTATTCAAGTTATACATGCTATATCATAGCAAAACCAATTATGCAAATAATACTCGCTAGGGCCGGCCACCTAGGGTTAAATAAGAACTGAAACTTCCCGAAATAAAGTACGCGCATATAATAGGGCTACGTGAAGGATCACGAGGAAGTATAGCACTCGGGCAAACCGTACGAGCAAACCGTACGAGCAAACCGGATATCCCTAACTCAAGCCCCGAGTTAGATCCATTCTCCCACAAACCAGGACATATTCCACTAAAGGCCCTGACTGAACTTCCCACCCTAAACTCGAATTATGTCTCGAGTTTCCAACTATCAGATGCACTGTCATCTCCCCACGATTAAGATATGGATCTCCAATAATCGAATTAGGTTACTGACAACCCGGTTCAAAAATCATCTTATCCTCGCAACCGCCCCGCTCAACTTATTGGTATGCCGGATCAAAAGATCCACTGGCCAG
>JAULLD010101931.1:0-12503 GCA_035668095.1 Sarracenia minor
TGCACGTACTCTTAATCCCAACGTGATTGATCGAATCATGTTCGGATAATGCACAGTACTTTGAGTCACCAATGGCTGAGATTTCGATATTGAGATAAATATGACCGGTGGGTTGGATACTGTCGTTATTCGATCGATGGTTGATAATTAATGGACGAAAGCCACGTCCGTCTTAGGTTGAGGAGTTCCTCCTCATGTGCTTTGCTTATAAGTTTGACTATGCCAAATCTGGCCAGTGGATCGATTGATCTGGCATACTCAATAAGTTAAGCGGTGCGGTTGTGAGAAAAAAAGGATTATCGAACCGGGTTGTCAGTAACCTAATTCAATTATCTGGAATCCATATCTCAAATGTGGGGAGACTATAGTGCATATGATAATTGGATACTCGAGACACAAATCAAGTTAGGACCGGGAGTTCAGTTAGGGCCTTTAGCTTAATAAGTCCTAACTCGTGCGAGAATGGATCTAACTCGATGATTGAGTTAGGGATATCTGGTTTTCTCATACGGTTAGCCTGAGTCCTATACTTCCTCGTGATCTGTCACGTAGCCCGTTTATACGCACGGTTATTTATTAGTCCTCTTCGGTTGTTATTTAATTTAATTCGATCATCAGATTTTTCATCAGGACATTCGGGTATTAAATTAAATGTTCGGGGGCATAATTTGCAAAGTGAGATATTAGAAATTAATCCTTAGGGTGGCAGGCCCTAATTAGAGAGATAGTAAATTATTTTTGTAAAGTGTATACTGGTTAAAATAAAAACAAAATAATTGGTCTCCCTCATTTAGCATGGCCGACCCTAAGGAGGATTAATCCATATATGTGTATATTTAATTTTGTACTATATTAGGAAGTAGATATGTTTATGTCTCCTAAAAGGCATAAATTAAGGGATATACAAAGATTAGAGAATAATCTTAATTCTCTACAACACCATCTAGTTGCCACCCCCCTTCATGCTATCTCTAATATTCTAGCAATTTTTGGAGACATATCATGTGTGTAGAAGCTAAGAGACTCGATTCGGATCGGTGCCCACACACCGGAGTCGAGACGTGCACGGGTCATAGCGAGAAGATCACCGAGTGGTCTCTACTCAACGTGGAACAATCGAAACTTTATTACAAAGTTTCATTTGATACGTTTCGATTAATTTCGATACAAACTATTAGCTTTGTCATGAAAAATGCATCGAGACATTTTTTATAGTCATGTCAATCATCCAAAATATTTTGTTTAATACTTTTGCTGAGCCGACTAACAGTATCCACAACACATCCAACCCACCTCCATAACACACCCCTCCAAAGGACATAACTTCCCAACACACAACATCAAGGGCTATACACTATGTTAAACCCAATAATCCAATTCCTCGATCAAACCCATTACACATAACATATCAATGTTTTTTTCAATTAATGCCATAAGAAGGTTCAATTTCAAGATTTAATGCTAAAACCCCAATTTTTCCAAATATTCATGATTTTGCCCGAATCCAAACCTTAAATTAGGATTTTTTGAAAAAATCATTAAAACCAAAATTAAAAAGATAGATATGCTCAACATTCATAGTATTAAACTTAAGCTCAAAAGCACAACATAAAGCTTTTATTGCTAGGGTTTGTCAAAAACTCAACTTTTGTGCATTTTCATACAAGTTTTGAAATATACAATATATATATATATATATAAATGTTGGAGCCGCGTAGCGAAAACAGAAAATCAATGATGAGCACCGTTACGATTTTCATGAAAAACAATCAATATAGGCTAATGTTAAAAGGATTATACCTTTAGAAACTTGAACGAGTTTCTTGTTGAAGAAATTCGATTTGAGACGACCACATGACCTTGTCACGTATTCCCGGACGCACTGCACGAACACGGCATGTGGCCACCATTCCCGTTCGTGTTTGATTTCTTCCTTTTATTTCTCACACACACACATTCTCAATATTGCTAAAAATTTTCAACAAAAAAATAGAGAGAACAAGGACGGGGCGGCGGTAATTGAGGGGATGAGAGAGATAGAATGGAAGATGAGATATATTATCTCCTTTCTTTCTTATATTTTTTATCCCTTCCTCATCTTTTCCCCCCCAAAAAGTGAAGATAAGATTTTCCACCAAAAATATAATTCAAACTCCTCTACTAGGGCCGACCACATATGGATAAAACTCTTGGTGTGCAAATTCCCAATTATGCCCTTCGATAATATAATTTAATCTCTGATTGTCTCCGACGGAAAAACCAACAATCTAATTAAATTAAATTATCCTAAAACCAATGAGAAACATATCCGTGCGTATAATATGCTACGTGAGGGATCACGAGTAAGTATAGGACTTGGGCTAGTTGTACAGGAAATAGGGATATCCCTAACTAAAGGCTTATTCCAACCCTGAGTTAGATCCTTTTTTGCACGAACCAAGGCTTATTCTACTAAAGGCCTTTACTAAACTCTCGGCCCTATCTTGAATATGTCTCATGTTTCCAATTATCAATTGCATGAGAACTCCCCACATTTAAGATATGGATTCCTGATAATTAAATTAGATTGCTAACAACCCAATTTAATTACCCTCTTATGCTCGTAATCGCACTGCTTCACCTTTTCAATATGCCAGATCAAATGATGCACTCGTAAGATTCTGGAATAATCAAACCTATAAGCCAACCACATGAGTGGTAATTCCTCAATCTAATTGAGATGTGATTTCCGTTAGCTGATTATCAACCATCGAATAAAAAACGATAGTACACAACTCATTGGCGAAATCTCAATCATTCCTGACTCAGACTACTGTGCATTAAATGACTATGATGAATCAATCACGTCATGATTAAAAGTTCGTGCAATATATGATAATCGAGGATATGGATTAAATCATACAATCAGTACATAATTAATCATCCAGTTAATCTCGCCTAATACACTCCAAGTGTATTAACACATTGAGCTCGAACTTTGAATTCCCAAACCCGAATCTGATCCGTTCAACCTAGCCAAGACCAACTACTATAACGATGTATTACAATTGTACAAATGGATTTCCCAATTTTATTGTGATTGTGATCCTACCAAATATATTCTATCAGAACGTAAGATTCGATCTTCCATACTTCATGCATCGAATCAAATGCTAGATAGAATATATGGAGAATGTAAACATCCGTCATATAAATATAACACATATAAATATGAAATGACATAATTAATTAATTCTCAATTGTTTCTTATTAATTGTCCTGGGATCAAAAATAAAAAAAAATACATAAAAGTATGACTTTTAGTATATAATCCTAACAATATCCATATAGTTATTCAAAGATTATCATATATCCTACCTCTTGGGTGTTGTAGAAGCAAGAAACAACCTCAAATAGGCTCCAAGCACCAAGCACGCCATAAGAACACAAATGGTTTGGTGAAAACGTAGAGAATGGAGAGAAGATAACGATTTTACCAACGAAAACTTGTTTGATTCCACTAATCAAGCTCCAAGATCAGGCAAAGCTAACACCCTTCAAGCCTTAAAGTGCCTCCATAGCTGATAGTATTGTTAGAGTGAGGGAGAAAATGAACTTATGGCCAAAAAAACACCAAAACTCATCAAAATAGGCCAATCCATTGGGCATAGATTGCTCAAGCAGTTGGGGCGGGGGTCTACTTGAACGATCCCCATGGCCATGGCCTATCACGTCCTAACCCTGAGTAATATACTAATCACCTAGGTAAAGCCACATAAACTAGAAAGCTAACTAGAATCCAACTGGACCGGGAGAAACATTGAAAATATAATTTCTAGCTTTCACTTCAAGGAAAACATTGATTTTTGTTAAGTTAAAATCACAAGATTTAAAATATCATTTCTAGGTTTTAGTAAGTCAAAATCCTCTGATATCATGCCTAGGCCATGCCCAAAACATTAATCAAAAACTCAACTTTAAATAAAAAATGGAGTGAGAAGTTTTAGACACAGAGATCGCTCGAGCGGTCTCACCTCTGCTTGAGCGGACACTGTATAAACTGCGTTTTTACACTAAATCATGTGGGATGTTTTTATCATAAAAACCTATTTTAATTCCTCCAAAAGCATGATACAACAAAATGAAGATGGTTTAGGTCATTGAGAAGGCTTTCCAAATGGAATTTTGAGGTTTTGACACTTAGAGGGTAAAACCAGTGGTTAACACTTATGTTTTGAAAATGTTGTCAAAGTATGGTTTGAATTCCAATTGGACAATCCCACATTCATGCATACACTCATTCCAGAGTATCTTAATCATCACAAAAAGAATGCAATATCAAATCATTATCTTATAGAAAATTAAGTGAATAACCATGCATTCGCAGAACCATAAGCATATGATTTTGAATCAAAGTTTTTAATTAGGGAAGCTTGTAAGATAAACCATCCATACCCAATGACAAACCCAAGTATCTCACCAAATGCATGCAACAAATGTATATGGCCTTATAGCCTTACAATAATCCTCATCAAAAAAAAAAAGATCATGGGTTTAATACATCCATTTCAAAGTCTAGAAAGAGTATATTACTACTCATAGTTATAACAAAAATCATGTCACATGTTAAATTCATTAAGTTCCAAGTCATGAGTGATGTGGGAGGCGTCATGAATCTATCTAGCTATCAACTACCGCCTTACCATTGTTACCTAAAATATTGCTATAAAATAACATGATCCGAAGCTCGCATTATGTATGTATCAAGGAATGTATGACTGCTATGTGAGGATGATTATGTAACAGTTAATATTAAGTACATAACTTAATTGAAAACTTACTTTCTTTACCAAAAGTATGTGTGCATAATCATTTTCAAAAAATTATTACTTTTCACACTTACTTTCACTTCAACCAACTTAGTGATCACTACCTCAGTGGTAATTACACGTAATCCATTTGGCCCCAACTCATGGACTATAATAGAGGGGATGGGCTCCTCGTTGATTCACAAAGAGTTGTCACCAACTTACAATCGGTAACTGAAGGGATGGGTACCCCGTTAACTCACCTAGAATTGTCCCCAACTTATGATGCATAACTGAAGGGATGGGCTCCCCGTTAACTCATAAAGATTTATCCCCAACTTGTGGTCCACAACAGATGGGATGAGCTCCCTGTTGACCCCTAAGAGTCATCCCTAACTTACGGACTATAACCAAAGGGATGGGAACCCCGTTGACTTAATAAGAGTCATCACATTGATAATCATATATGATAATACATAATCCATCAATGGTCACAATTCCAACAATTCATATACAACACAAGGACTTGATATCATTGCACAATATAACCCACAAAACAAGGGTAAGCCTAGGCCAATCCACAATACTTCATGTATACTACTAATGGTCAACACATAACACGGTTAGATTCATGCTAATTTACACTCATATGAGGCTCAATTACATTTGTATAAGGTCAACTTCAAGAATACAAAATTGATTTATCATTGTCCCCAAATGTCTGGAAACCCCCAATTTCATGCCCTAGGTTTTGAACATGATTTTTGTTTTAGTCAATAAATCCTCAAATTGATAAGACATGATAGTCTCAAACATGCTAATATAGCATGAAAACTATCTCAATCACACATACATACACTTAGGGCATGATTAGATTCGGATTTCATGCAAATACGTACACTAATCAACCCAAAACAAAAATATGCAATCCATAGCATAATAAGGTTCGAAGATTACCACATATCCTGCCTCAAGGATGAAAAACAAGAGCCAAATCAATCACACACGAGCTCAACTTCCTCAGAAACTCACTTAGAATCAAGTTTGATTGTGTGAAAACATGAAATAGTAGGTGCAAATCGAAAATCTCATGAAGAAATCATGAAAACTTACCCAAACGAGGCTAATAATAAAGTCACAACCACGCTCCAAGAACCCTAACCACATCAACTATTGTTCTCTAAAGTTAGAGAGAGAAGGGTATGAGAATTATGCCCTAAAATCGCGGCCCCGATACATTTAAAAAATGTTGTCTGTTGAGACCACTCGAGCGGCGGGGTGTCTGCTCGAGCGGACCCCTACGGGATGGCCTGGTTTGAAATTCCAAAAATCGAGGCCCATATCCGATCCGAATGCCCCGAAACTTAACCAAACTCCTCGAAATAATATTGTAATGACCCAACCTTACTTCATTTACTATTATCTCAAAAAGATGTCGTTTGACTGGTTTGGTGAACCGGGAGTGGTGGAATCATGGACTCTTTCGATTTTAAACTAATTCAAAACTGACACACTAGTGGTTTTTCGTAAAGTCAGTTAAATGTTTCAAAGAGAATTAAAGTTTAATATCTATTCGGGGTCTGATGATCATGTCGTTTGTTTTGGAACCTCCGGTTGATTAGTTCGGAGTGTCGGGTGACATTTAGTGTAATTCGGATCGAAAATGGGGCTTTATTTTTAGAATTTTTGAACCAGTTCTTCTAGGTGAGGATCGCTCGAGCGACTTTGAGACCGCTTGAGCAGTCTTAGTCAGACAGAACTTGTTTAAGTCCTATTTCGGGGTATTTTTCTTATATCTCTCTCCCTCTAAAGACTGGAATTGAAGTATGGCAGTACCTAGAGTTCTTGAGGAAGCTTTGGGAGTGAAGATTGAGCCTCGTTTGGCAAGCTATTCTTGATTATTTCATAAGATTTGTGAGTTTCTTCTTTGTATTCGTATATTCACCGAGCCAAACATTGTGTTAGGTATTTGCTAAGATTTGAAGCTTAAGTTTAGACAGAATTGGAGCTTATTTTTCATCCTTGAGGTAGGATTTACTCTAACTTTTCAATAAAATGTATTTGGTGTGATTATTTTGCGGGTTATATTGGGTTTTAGTTAAAAACCTAGATGCTTAGACCTAAATCCAAAATTAAAGATCCTAGGTGTATGGAACTTAAGGTTTAATTAGTTTTTATCCTTGTAGATGATGATTGGAGCCATGGTGCCTTATCAATTAGGCAAAAACTATGGATTGGTGAAAATCATGTATTCGGGTTTTCGGTGGAATTTGGGATAAAACCAAGAATTTTGGGGCTTTCGATTCTAAGCCCTAGAATATAAAATTGATGATTCTTATATGTAATTGAGACCTTTAGAGACTTAATTGCATGTAATTTGGGTGAGAAATCACTTATGTTAAGGTTGTGGGAGTTTGGGCTAAGTCTTAGTACTTAGACACGTTAGGGGGTGAGAGGGGTGCATTGGTGATTTAGATTGCCTTTTTGGTATGTTAGTGCTTTGTGGAAAGATGAAATTGCGACTGGGCGATATCCACTCGATTTGGGTGAAATCCACTAATATTCTTGAAGTGGAATTTTTGGCTAAGTGTTAGCTAATAAGTACGTATTGTTACGTCGGGGGACCAATTGGTGATTTAGGTTGCCGAATGGATATGTTTTTATTTCATAGTGGGACGAGATCATAATTGAGTATAATTACTTAATTTGGGTCAACTCCACGTGTATGAGTTATGTGTGACTTTAGATAAGTGTTGGAATGTATGTGTATGGGTGTTGTGGAAGGTTAATTGGTGGCTTAGGTCACTTATTGACGGGTTCGTGTGTCAATGGTGGTTAAATCCTTAATTGAGTGCAATTCGCCTCTTTGGATTGAAATCCTTAAGTATTAAAGACATTGGAATTAGGTTAAGTGTATGCACCTATGAGTGCGAGATGATTAAGTATGGGTGATTGAGTAAGGTGATGGCCAAGGCCATCTTCTTGATGTGTACTTATGTGTAGAGGTGTAAGACCCTAGAATATTTTCTTTGGATTTGAAGTCTTGATCGAAGCACTTGGTGGGTTGGGGTGACTTGAGGCTTGAGGTTCCTCACTACTAACTTATGGTTTGTGATGTATGGTCATACTTTGTGAGACTTGAGGTCAATAGCTTATAGCCTATGGCTTTGATGTGTAATTTGTGGCTTATAGGACTTGGGGTTCACGGTTCGTGACTCTAGGTTTATTGTAAGAGACTTATGGCGTGGAGTTTATGGGATTTGAGACTTGCAGTTCGTAACTTGTGGTCTGTGGCCCATAGTCGGTGACTAGTTGATTTTGTCATATGGCTAGTCTCTTGTGGTTCTTGACTAGTCGCATGTGGTTTGTAGCTAGTAGCTTTTGGTAGGTGGCTAACACCTTATGGTTTGTGGCCTACAGTTTGTGGTTTGTGGCTTATACGTTGTGCTTGTAGTGTGGGGTTTGTAGCATGAGGTTCAAGGCTTGAGCTTTAATACTGGTGACGTACTATACTGTTATATTATAGTTAGGATTGTTTGGTTCTCGAGTTATGTGTATGGCTGATAGTGGGCAGAAATCCAGTGAGGTGGGGACATGTGATTACCCAAGTGGCTTGAGAGGTGACGTGCAATTACACAATGATGCGTGTTCCGATATGTGATTACCCTAGTGGTTCATGAGGTGACGTGTTGTCATTTGAGTGGTTCATGTGGTGATGCTTAGTTACCATAGGGGCTTGCGCAGTGACATGTAGTCCCGTCATGACATGTATAGTTACGCTTAGCAGTCGTAGCGGCCTACTTGATGATGTGTAATTCTTATTGTGGGGTATATACTGACACGGTTATCGTTGGGCGATGTTGTGGGTTAGCCTAGGCTTTACCCTCACTTGTGATTATTTTCTATGCCTTCATGCGATACTGTCTATGCTGCGTGAGTTATGGACAATGTAGCCATTCACGGACATGATTGCATGTTATTGTTATGCATAGGAGATGTGCAGCATACGTGATGTGATGTGGATATGCTTAGGCTAATCTTTATTTGTGGATTTAAAGATGCTATATTGTATATCATTGCCTTGTAAGTAATTCCTTGAGGTTGATGATTGACGGTAATTATAACGTACCGTGGGTAAGCCAAGGCTTATCCTTGTTATGAGTTAGATCTTGCTTTGGTAGTATATCTTTGCCAACTATGTGATTTTATTGGAATTGATGGTTAGCAATGGATATGATTTCATGTGGATGAGCTTAGGCTTATTCATGCTTATGGGCTTAATTATACAATTCTAGAATACACTTGCCTTGTATATATGACGTTTGTTGTATTGTTCGATGATGACTGATGTGATTCAATGTGAATAGGCCTAGGCTTATTCTTCTTAGTCAGTTAATTACACAATGAGAGTATCGTCTTGCATGATGTGTGGCTTATTGAGATTGATGGACATGATTTCTTTCTTTCATGGCTTAGATGGGAGCCAACCACATGACTCGGATGGGAGTAAACCATATGGCTCAGATGGGAGCCAATTACATGACTCGGAAGGGAGTCAGCCACACGACTCAGATGGGAGCCAACCACATGACTCGGATGGGAGTCAACCATATTGCTTGAATGGGAGCCAACAACATGACTCGGATGGGAGTCAACGAGGGCTCTTTCCCTTCAATCATGGACCGTAAAATATGAGCATGGCTTGGATGGGCGTTATTACTCGATGGGAGTCAACTGCATTGCTCGGATGGGAGTCATGCCGGATTGTGCGTGGTTACCACTATGGTGGTGACCATTCGTTGATTAATACAATATAAAAATAAAAAAAAAAAGTGGGAAAACAATTTTTATGAGATAGGAAATGAGACACTTTTAATGAACATTTTTCTTAAAACTAGAGTCATGTGAATACATTTTTACTAAAATGTGGAACGCGGTTCCTCTTTTATAGGTGTCGTAGTATTCACATTCTCGGCTCACACGTTATTCATTTTTATTCCTTGGTTAGCGTATTTCCTATACGAGCTTTCACTCATTTGGTTGTAACCCACATTTATGGGTTTTGGCACCGATGGATCAACTAGCTGGAAGACATGTTTTATATTCCATTTCTATACTCCTCCATGTATTGCAATTGGAGTTATGTTATCTATTATGCAGTTTGTTTAGCTTTATCTCTTAGATTTTCATATTGAGTTTTAAGGCCATAAGGGCACCTTTCATATATTGAGGTTGGCTGTATGTTTGGAGAGTTATTGGCTAGAGCTGTTGAGTGGCTTCCATTATATTTGTGGTTATGTATCTGTTCTTACAGGACATTGTTATTTGAGATAGTTCCAAAAATATGTGAAACTCTACCGGATTTTCGGGTGAACCTGAGTTAGATTATTTTTAGATTGCATCGGCATAGTAGGTATACTATGCTTGTGGCGGTTTGTATCAGTTGGATATTTGATTCAGGCCAGGATGTGACAACATGGTATCAGAGCATAGTTTGAATACTTTGAGACCGTGGGAAGGGTTGATCACGTGTAGTGTGTTAGTGGTGGATACCTATGTTAGACATATGCAAGCTAGTGTGTCTGGTTGGTAGTCGCATAGTAGATCTCGATCTTATGTGTTATATGTTATATGCTATGTTCTATGTGTTATGTGTGAGCATGAAGGTAGGGCTTTGGGTTAATTTCTCTTGTCTTGTGCGTTTGACTAATTGATTTGGAATTCTAGTTAGAAGGGTGTTGGGCTCACCCCATTTTTAACAGGAAATCTGAATGAGTTACAGGATTGATGTGTCATCTTTGGGTACTCCTCGGTATGTGGTGGGTGTCGATGTGATGTATAGAGTTACATGTCTATATGATTGCGTATGTGCTTCTATGTGGATGTGATATGATATAGGGTCTATCGTAGTGGTATTCATTTGTGACTGAGTGTAGCCGATGCATTATTAGGCGAGTTTTTCAGTTGCGATAAATCAGTGGTGGTCTCCTTTTTGAGGAGTTGTTGTTATCATGGTGTTGCTCATACCTTATTATGGTGGATTGTTTTAAGCCTGCTGGCTTGGTTGGTGAGGACCGGTGAGAAGTACACTCATGCGGCGATGATGTGGTGGTGATGTGACCCTGAGAGGTAAAGGCTATGTCCGAGTGTCCCCTCATTTTGAGGGATGCACTTAGTGGCTGTAGTGACATTGTGTTGTCGTCAATATCCTGTTTTGGATCAATATGTTATGTTAAAGGCAAAGGTTACGTAGAGCATATTCGTTTGAGGGCGAATACGACATGCTAGTTGTTAGAATCGATGGGTTATTGACGAGTCTTTCTCACCTTGTAGGCATGTTGTAGCCGTAGAAAGGGTAGGATGCCCCATCGTTCAGGGTTGTGAGAGTGTCTTCAGGATTCCCTAGTAGGTGAGACGTGGGAAGTTCATAATGAACTCAAATAGTGTCATGGCATGGGTATGTGGTGCTATCTTTAAAGCATATCTAGGATTATACTATTCAATTTCAAAGCAAGACTTGTTTACAATTACTTGATAGGCATGTAAATCACAATTTGCTTGAAACAAGTCATATGCTAAACAATCAAAGACTTTAAGTAATATGTATGCAACCAACAAAAAAATTCATTAATAAAACAAAGTATGTTCATCCAATAAAAATTTCATCCAACAGATCCAACAGAAATTTCATCCATAACAAACAAAAATATCGAACAAATCAATAGGTTCTCTCCCCCTTTGTCATAGAAAAAAAATGGGAGGATACCATGGTTAGAGTTCGAGAACACCAAAAAAAAAACTAGAGTTTAATTACAAAGAAATCAAACAAAAACAGAAAATCAGACATCATCTAAAGCTTTGTTGATGACCAGATTTGAGGTTGGTTTGATTTTCTTCTTTTCAACATAACTCTCTTTGGCTTTTTCAGATTTTTCAGACTTATTTTCATCTTCAATGAGTTGAGCAAATTGAGCTTCCAGTGTAGAGTCCATCTGAGGGTCTGAATCTCTATGCTTCTTTACCGATTTCTTCTTTCTCTTGTAAGGCTTTGTAGAGGTGCCTTCCTTAGATGCAGCTGGAGGAGGTAGAATAACAGGTTCAAAGACCTGAGGAGCAGCTGGAGGAAGAATCTGAAGTGGAGGAGGATTGAGAATCTCAATGCCTGAGTCCTGGATGGAAGGAGAAGGAGGCTTTTCTTGAGGCTTGAGCTTAGTTGAGGCTGAGCTTTGATCTTGGGCTGCAGAAGCTTGTGGAACTGGAGTAGATGCAGCTGGAGTAGGGATAGCTGAAGTAGGAGCTATAGGTGTTTGGCCAAGAGGGACAGCTCAACCTTGAGGTGGCTGAGATGGCTCACCTTAGAGCCTAGCACCTTGTGCTTGAGCACCCTCTTGTGGTCTCATTGGAGGCTTAAGTTTGGCAGTGTAGCCCTTGATCCAAGAGAACATCATATCCACTTTGGAAATGTTGAGGTTTATGGCATCCACAAAGCTTGGGTTAAGACGAATGGTTGTATTTTGCTGGGAGGACTTGATTTTAGCCACTTCTTTCTCAAGAGAAGGGATGGAGGATTGCATAGTGTCAAGTCTTTGAAAGACTTGAGATTGAAAGGTTGAGAACATTGAGGCAAAATCAGGTGGAGTAGAGGAGGAGGAAGGTATATCTGAGGTTGGATGAGATTGAACACCATGAGTAGGAGAAGGAATAGAGTATGATGGA